>JBCFYV010004369.1:0-21850 GCA_039000515.1 Timema cristinae | reverse complement strand
TTAAGTGGCGGTTCTTTATCAAATAATGTTTATTGAAACAAATTATATTATGGTGAAAATGTTTGTTTGAAAGTTTTAAGGAAAACTGCACAATTCTCAACTTTTCTACTACCCGTTCAATTATTGTCATTTTTGTTACTATTTTAGTTTTATTAATCCCATTATTTTTTAATTATATTGAAAAATGTTTTCTCTGTTGTATTAATAATACTGTTACAACACATTAAAATATATCTCTTACATAAAACATTCATTTTGTTTCGTATTTATTTCCAAATGTTTAATCTCCACACATTGTTCATATACCTCGAGTCTGATTGATCATTGAGTTCTTTGAACTCTTGTACATAAATGATAATTATCTCGTCATCCATCTCTTTAAAACGCACTTTATTTTTAATTAGTAAAACGTGAAAAAACTTAGTGAACAGCCCACCACAACGATCTTACGTGTCCTGTTTCACGGTTGGTATGACAACACAGTTCGGGAACTTCCGAACATTTACGGAGACGCCCGACGTCCACGATATTCGGGAGCAAGTGGCTATATACTACGCCTGCCCGTTCCGTACCACACCGCAAAAGTGCAGTATTAATGCTATCTTGACGATTCATCCGCACCTGTGTGGTGTGGAACGCTCAAATATTGATGAATGATAACCATGCTTTGAAACGCAGGTGGCTACATTACGCCGGTCCACACCGTTCAGCACCGCACAGGCACTGACGAATCGTCAAGAGGGCCTTCATCCGCACTTTTGCGGTGTGATACGGAACGGGCCAGTGTAGTGTAGCCACTTTCTCACAAATATCGTGGACGTCGGGCGTCTCCGTAAATGTTCGATAGTTCCCGAACTGTGTTGTCATACCAACCGCGAAACAGGACACGTAAGATCGTTGTGGTGGGCTGTTAACTAAGTTTTTTTCGCGTTTTACTAATTAAAAATAAAGTGCGTTTTAAAGAGATGGATGACGAGATACTTATCATTTATGTACAAGAGTTCAAAGAACTCTATGATCAATCAGACTCGAGGTATATGAACAATGTGTGGAGATTAAACATTTGGAAATAAATACGAAACAAAATGAATGTTTCAAGTAAGAAAAAATTCTTCGTCGCTGCTGGAGCTCGAACACTTAAAACATTCTCCTCCATGGCTTCCAGAACACTACTTGAGGGAGTGCCGTGCGTGCACTTCATTTCGATCCTTCCTTCACACTTGTGGCTGTACAGTGCGGTAACTGTAGCCACTTGCTAGAAATTCGGTGCGGTGCGGAATGGTGTGGACCAGCCTAGTGTAGCCGTAGCTTCACAGTGTGAAACCAAACCTTCCCACCACTTCAGATATTGTCGCCAGCCATCTGTGGATAACTAGCCCTGCCTTTTCTGCATGTCAAGGTGCTTTCCCGTACGCGGCCGGAAGTTTAAATCTTGTAAGATCTGTGTTGTGTATAGCGTGAACCAGCAATATTGTCGTAGTTGTGTGTTTTATTATCATATACAAATTAACTTTCAGACAATCAGCAATTTCAAGACGTCTCATTTATATAAAGTACAAGCTATGAATTAATTATACATGAAGGTTATAAATAAATTTATATTAGAACAAACACTAAAAGTATCGTACACAGTGAGGCCAACTGAACAACAAAATCAACCCTCAGCTGAGTTAGGCACTACTATACAACTTAATAAACATGCCTTTTTTTCAAATACAGAATCATAAATTAAGGCGTTTTGGTGAGTAGACAATTCTATCAGACCTTGTAACAATATTAGGGAGACTAGTTCCAAGAGTCATAGTATTCGTTTCTGAATTAGGAGACTGAGAAGTTGAGGTTATCATGTCCTCTGGCTTGTTATTAGGAGAGGATGGTGGTGTTACATTTAATCCTCCAAGTTCACCCATATCATTACCAAAGTTCCTCACCCTACCATGATCTTCACAGGAAATGTCATTACCATAGTGCCTAGGACTAATATGAAGTGAATTTCTTATATAAAGTTTCCTTGTATACACACCAGATATGATCACACTGCCCTCTTCCCAAAATCTTAGTTTAACGTACCAAATAAAGACATACTGCTCGGGGTTAAGAAAATTTCTCACGGAATCGAGCAGTTTTGTCATAATGTAATGATTGCCCTACTTTCGCAGTAATTACATCATCAATAATTATTTCTGGCTTCAAGCGGCAATCGTGTACAGGCAGTCTAGAATTGAGGGTGCGACTTTGACGATACTGAGCAGATGGGTACGGGATCCCTGCCACTGGGCTATTTCTCTAATCCAGAAGGAAAAGTGGAAAGTCTCCATGGTCATATTGCGCCTTTTTTAACATCAATGTAACAATTCCAAATGCCTTCTCAGCCAAACAATTGCTGCGTGAATAGTGAGGACTGGAGGTTACTGATTCAATATTCCAAGATTGAGCAAATACTTTGAATTAATATGAGTAAAAAGGTTGGATGTCAGGCATGAATTGTTTGGGAATCCCAAAATGTGCAAGGATTGGTTTGACCTTACTTATAGCAGTGGAAGCAGACTTACTCGAGACCTTTTCAGCCTCAATCCACCACGAATGGTAGTCCACAATAACTGGATAGCTGTTGCCATTATAATCCGCAAAATCAGCAGCAACTTTAACAAAGGGTAGATCAGGGATTTCATGAGGTTGCAGCGGGTCCTTTATTTTAGACCGTTGAAATCGATTGCATGTTGGGCACGCAAGTATAAAATTTTTAAAATCAGAGTAGATTCCTGGCCAATAGAAGCTGCGAGACGCTTGAGCCTTGACTTTTTCAAAACTGAGGTGAGTTGCATGAAGGATCTCAAGGGTGAGGAGCCTCGGTTTAAATGGAACTAATAGACGCTCATTATAGTAAAGAAGCCCATCATGGACTGTGATGTTTTTTCTGAGGGAAAAATAGTGATTCAGCTTTGAGCAGTCTGGTAACAATGACTTAGGCAAACCTTTAATGTAATAATTAAAGACTTTGCTCAAAACAGGGTCCACAACTGTATTTTCATTGTACTTTGCAAGTAAGGATGGTTTAACATTGGAGGTTGTCCCTATATTATGTACTATGTCGTACATACTTTCATCTACAGATGAAGGAATATTTTTACAATTTCGTGATAATAAATCCGATATATGCATGTATTTGCCTGCTAAATATTTCAGTGTGAATGAATAGGGCAATAGTGACAGCCTAAGGCAGCGGAGGCGATTATTGGTAATTTTACCGATGGCTTTTATAATGATGGAGAAGAGTGGCTGATGATCTGAATGAACAGTTACAGTTTCGTGACCATGAACAAATTTATGGAACCTTTTCATTGCAAATGAGACCACAAGCAACTCTTTTTCCACCTGAGCATAATTTTGCTCAGTGGTGGTAAGCGATCGTGAAGCATATAAAATGGGCTGGCCATCTTTCATTAAAGTGGCACCAAGGGTATATATGCATATTGACTACTGTCAGAATGTATGTTGATGGTTTTGGAGGGATCATAAGGAGTCAGCAAGGCATGTTGTGCTATAGACTTTTTCAAAAGCTCTAACTGCTTACTGTGGGGGGAATTCCAAGACCACTCGGAATCTTTTTTCAAAAGTTCATGGAATTGGGTGCAAATATCTGACAGGTGGGGCACAAATGGTCTTAGGTAGTTGACTGTTCCCAAAATACGATGCAAATCCTTCCTTGAAGCAGATACTTCTATGTCCTGAATAACCTGAAACCTAGTATCATCATGACAAATTCAATCCTTATCAAATTCCAAACCCAAAAATTTAACTTTACCCACAAAGAATTGAACTTTTTCCGGGTTGAATACTATGTTGTTTTCACGAGCAGCTTGAATAACCTGTTTAACTATTTTCCATAACTCTTCCATTGTGTCTTCTCCACATAAAACATCATCAAAACATACACATACTCCCACAATATTCCCAAAGTATTTATAAGTCATCTTTTGGAAGTACTCAGGAAACACACTTAGTCCAAATGGGGCGCGTAAAAATTGATAAAAATCCAAAGGGGGTGCTGAACGTACACAGACTAGCCGTTTATTTACTCAATTTAACCTGGTAAAACTCATCTTTTAAATCAAAATTAAAAAAAAAAAATTTTATTACCCATTTTGGAACTAATATCCTCGCGAGTGGGAATCAACACATAGTCTCGGACAAAATTCTCGCTAAGATCCTTAGAATTTATGCACAGCCTTATGGCCCCTGTTTATGTTTCTCTACAATAACTAGATTGTTTACACATTCACCAGCTTCACAACATTCAATAATGCCACGCTGTTCAAGATCATCCAAATGCACCTTAAGTTTACTTAATATTTTTAGGAGAATTCTGTGGGCTGGGCTGCTTTTAGGTATAGCACCTATTTTAATTTTAAATCAAGAACCTCTGGAAAATATCCAAGGCCATTAAAACATCCTGGTTTGAATTCCAGGTGTTTTGAAAATCAGGTTTACTTTGAACATTGAGAACCCCAACAAATTTTTTTGTAATGAGATTGAGATTCACACAAGATGAAAGGCTAAGTAAGGGTACGGTTTTTAACTGAATTGACAATAGTAAACACCAAGTTATGTGTTTTGTTTTCATAGACAGCAGGAAGACAAATTTCACCAAAAGATGTAATCTCAAAACATCCTAAAACTTCAATATGAGTTTTAGGAGCACTTGGCCTAGAGCTATAATTGGGTCAAATGGACTGCAAAGACCTTAAAGTAAGGATCTTAACTTCTTCCCCTGTGTATAATTTGAAAAGTACAGGTTTGCAGTTAATTATCAATGATATGCACCAATGACTATTGGCATTTACAGAATTTATAATTGAAAGAAAGTCTATATCTGAATAACCTGAAACAGGGGGCAAAGAGTAACCATCAGTATCTTTAAATTGACAAAAATAATTACACTCACCAACATTTGAAGTCTGGCTAGCAACATTTCTATCAGCGTTCATAGCTCCCAGTTCAAAAGCACTGACCACTAGACAAACTATTTGTGGCAACACAATTTCTTGCAAAATGGTTCATACCTCGTCATCGATTGCATCTCTTATTAATAGCGGGACATGGCTATTTTGGATGGTCATAACCATATCTATAACATGCTTTTCTAACAAAATTTTCACTAAACTTGTTTCTTGACTTACCAAGATTTTCTTTGGGGTCGGTACGTAACGGTTCAGTCTGCTGTAGATTGTTCCGACCTCTTGATTGTCCTGTTTTCTAAAGGTAGCACCGATTCTGCACTTGGGTGGGTTGGGGGTGGTTATTTTTCTAATAACTTTAACTATATCACACTGCGAGGATCCCCCTCTATCTTTAATGGCTTTCAAGTTATTGTCTTCTAGCTCCACTGATTTGCAATATTTTACAACTTTGTGAAGGGTAGTGTCTTTCCTAAGAAAGTGTTGTTTTATTGACTGTGAGTTCATGGCCAATATTATTTGCGCACCCATCAACTTATCCTCCTGGTCACCAAATTCACAAGGCGTGGCAAGAGATCTGAGTTTTGCGTAGACTTTTTCAAAAGGTTCACCGAGACATTGTTTCCCGTTAAAAAAATTGGACACAAGGATGGTTTCATTCTTATTCGTAATACAGTGAGATTTAAGAACAGACATTATACCATTCACTGTTTATTCTTCAGGTTTGATGGTAGTTAAGGTTTCATAGAGTTGGACTGTATTTCGTCCTAATAGGTTTTTTAGCCTGGCTATTTGCACGCCCGCAGATTTGGTTCCAGTCTCTGTCGCCTCAAAATATTCTAGAGCTTCCTCCTGGAATTCATCGACATTCTTCGTCAAATCTCCGGCAAGAATAAGTGACTTTGGTTAATTAAACTCCATATTGATAACTGCTTCTTTACAGGACGAAATAGTCATATCCACAAATTTGAATCACAGATAATTAATTCACTGAAGACATTACTGACTGCGCCATGTTTTATTATCACATACAAATTAACTTTTAGACATAATCAGCAATTTCAAACCGTCTTATTTACATAAAGTAAAAACTATGACTTAATTATACATGAAGGTTATAAATAAATCCATGTTAGAACAAAAACTAAAAGTATCGTACACAGTGAGACCAACTGACCAACAAAATCAACCTACATCTGAGTTAGGCGCTACTATACAACTTATTAAACAGTGTGTGCCTGCGTTATAAGGCGCATATTTGTGATATGTATAGCGTGTTTCTATGTAAGGTAATTTTAGGATTGTGTTGATTTGATAAGTTATATGCTGTAACATTTTACGTAGGTAAATTGAATAATTCAATTTAGGTGATTAAGACAGTAAATGCTTAGAGATAAACCCTTGATCAAAAAATGTAATTGAAACAATTAGTTGGGCCATATCCGGAATTCTGTATAGAACAAACAGAAACCAAGATAAATAATAATAGAGTTTTCAAAAGACAGCTTATTTCGAAAGGGGCATAACAAAAACATGCTGGGTTTGTGACTGTGTTGTGGAAAAATCTCTGTACTGTTTCCCCTGAACTTGTGAGGACAATGAACGTACATACGTATATATTTATTAACATTAATAACAACGCTGCAGAGTATATAGAACAGATCCACATTCTTTGGGGTGAATCTGAAAAAAAAAAAAAATGTGATATTATTTATTTGAGTTTAAATCAATGATTTTTTTAATTATTGCCGAAATATCGTTCTTCTTTCAAATGTATTAATTAGAAATGATTAAAGAACCGAATTGGCCGCACCCTCCAGCTTTTAAAGTGACGAGTCGCCACTGTTTATACTTAATATAATAAATCAATCCTACGAAAAGGTCTACATTCTGAAATATCTGACAGCATTTATTGGCTAATTTTTTTTAGTTATTTAAGTGTTAATCTACTTATTATATATTCTCTGCTGATTTAGAATTATATGTAAAGATTATCATACACATAGTTCGGTATAGTATACGTTTTCATAGACCTAAGAGACTTGCTGCGCGCTGCAAGTTGATACATTTTCCTCAACAACATATTTAGCCCTTCGCATAAAACCTGGTTCAGCTACTACATACATGTGGCCTATATATAGAAAATAATGAGTTATGAGTTTGTATTTTAAAGCCCAAAAAAGCGCAGGTTTCACACGTCATAGTGGTTACTCAATAATCTGTTGCTACTTTCCGGCAAAACTCCCAAATTTCCAAATGAATGTTCTTAACATTAATCTGCTTATCCCACTAAATTTGATTTTATTTATATTTATCCTAATTCACTCTCCTTTTAACGGTCAATCAATCTATTTTACTATGAGAAGTATTTAATGTTCATTTTCTGAACCGACTGATTATATCATCACACGATTATAAACTAACTTAAAGATATAACAGACATGACACCAAACTACCAAATTACTATGAAATGCGAAACATCAATTTCCCAACACAGCCTCAAAATCGCATTTAGCTAGTGTCATTTATGAATATTAAATGCATCTATACCCATTTTAAGTTATCTTTACCAAGGGCAAGAGTTTAAATAATGTGATATAAACAATCTTTTTATTCATAGGTAGGAAGTTAAAGTTAAATATACAATCAAATGTAATACATTTATATTTTATACAGTACTCTTTGTTACTAAATAAAAACGAGAGAAATGTAATACAAATCTTTAAAAAACAGATTTATTTGGAAAACATGGCTATTTATAAAAATGAATTAGTAAGTCACCTCCCCCGTTTCTGTGTGTTTACCGTGTCGGCTTTAACCTCACCGTGTGAGTGATTAAACATACTTCATCTAGATCAAATTCTATAAATGTTCCTGTCTTATTCCAAGCTACTGGAATAGTATGGATTCTAAACTGCTCAAAAATTCCTTCCCTGGCTAGCAATGGTATATTAACAATTAATTGGTTCTTATGATCTATCAATAGTCCTTCCTGCTAATGATCCAATTTAACAAATTTTTCCTGCAACAGGGACATATCTTCGGAGAGTCTTAAGGTTCCAAACAAACTTTTAAGTACCTTACCCCTAAATCAAACAAATATCTTCCCTCACGACGAGTCTTGGTTGTCACTAAATTTAAATTTAAATTTATGAAAAACCTCCCTTAACTGTTCTAGAGAATTTTGAAAATTACTCGTCCAAGTGTCGTTACTATTGTGGTTGCCCCCTCGTTCCAGCCCTCGGGCGTGACGCGTTGTTATTGTAAACATCGTGAACATATAGTCCGTAGAAGGGTGATATAGACCATTTTCTGTATGAAGGGATCGAATCGATTTTCGAGAATTGATATTTGGTAATGAATTATCGATGATTGAGAGTGAATAAAACACGGATATTATAAAATATATATATGCTAATTGGTGATTAAATTATCAGGAAGCCCTTCCAACTACAGCGCCTGCAACATCGAAAACTGTCTATATTTTCAAAAAGTTCCTTTCCCCCTATGATTGGTAATTGGTGATCGATGATCGATCGGCGCACGGGGGAGTGAATAAAACACGGATATTATTATTCGACGTAACTAAAAACCGGTCTATAGACCTCCAGAAGCCTTGGATATGCTGATTTGACCACCTATTCCAATATGACCTTGAACAAGTTTGTACTCGCTCCCCGGCTTTGTAAACATCGTGAACATATAGACCATTTTCTTTTCCCGCGGGCGTAACCCCCGGTTCAAGCTCTGTTCCCTGGTGGTAGCGTCTAATAAAACACGGATATTATTAGACGTAACTAAAAAAAAAAATCCGTTCATATCGAAAACGGTCTATATTTTCAAAAGTTTCTTCATATGAAAACCGGTCTATAGCCCTCCAGTCACCTTGGATATGTTGATTGCCTCCCAATAGCCTTGACGAGGACTTCGTGAGGGTTTGTAAACATCCCTGTTTTTTTGTGGTTGTGTAACAAAGCAAACGACCCCTCGGTACAGCCCTTTATATCCAAAACTGCTTATATGTAACACATTAATAGCGTTTATATGGAAATCGTACTATATTAGTGACGCGTTGTTATTGTGAGTAATTCGTAAACATCCTCCGGCAAAAAAAAATCTATACTCTATTGTAGGTTAACTTGCCACTTTAGTCGCACCTTTTGATTATTAATGTATGGTGGAACATGCAGTCCGCGGCGTCGTGCGTTCAGGCTAGTTCACGTTACCTGGTGGTAGCGTCCACCCTCAGACATGTTGGGGGAGGGACAAGCGAGATTTGAACTCAGACCTCCTGTTCCGTGACGCCTTAGACCATGCACACCACATTTGCGAGGGGGCTAGCACACGGGGGAACATGCAGGCCGTGGCGTCGGGCACTCAGGCTAGTTCACGTAACTTTGTTCCTGGTGGTAGCGTCTAATAAAACACGGATATTATTAGACGTAACTAAAAAATCCCTTGATATCGAAAACGGTCCGTCCCTCGGCTCAAAACACTTTATCCCCTTTCCCTACAAACGTCATCCCTTATAGTTATCCCTTCATACCAAAAACGGCCTATTGTATCTCGATGTTGTTGTTGTTCTTGGGGATGGACAAGCAACATCCCTGGCGAGAACTAACTACATCCCTTCATATAAAAAAACTGTCTATATTTAAAAATAAGTTCCTTCCCCCCCCTATGATTGGTAATTGGTGATCGATGATCGATCGGCGCACGGGGGAGTGAATAAAACACGGATATTATGATTAATTATCAGGAAGCCCTCCCACCTACAGCGCCTGCAACATCTTTGGTGGGGGACCATAGACTCTAGATCAGTGGACATGGTTTGACATCCCATTCAAATAAGTAATATTAACAGCTCGTATTACTAACCGATCGGGTTATACGCACTTTATGTTGACGTGTGAGATGAAATGCATAACCTTGATATTAGTGGAAAAACAAAAATGAGAGTAGTATAATAGGCCTCAAAAATCAATACAGTCGATCATTTATAGTAACTGATTGCAGCCGATTACCATTTAAAAAACTGGATAAACCATTTAGGAAACCCTCCCAGTTCACCCGATCGAGATTCGAACCTTGATTCTCCCATCCTCAGCAATCGACTCAACACAGACACCCAAAGCGTTTAGCCAACTACGCACACCGATGCGGGTGATAGACTCTTATTAGGTCATCGACCGGTCGATTCACGATCAACAAGTTGCCGACCCCTGTTTTAGATTATCAATTGCCGACAAAATTAATTAATCTTGAAAGCAACAGTTATTAAATACCTACACCTACTGTCGTAACCACGATTGAGTTTTATAATACACACTCTAAGATTAGAACCAATAGACACAGTAGAAGTGAAGGATCTACATACAATTTAATACAGACCTATAGTATATGTTATTTGATTGAGTATTTGTTCACCACACTAAATACGATAAAAGAATGTATTTAATTTTTCAACTTGCAAAGAATTGTTTAAAGATCACTGAGAAAAATGGCTTTCAATCTATTATGTGTAACGATTTTTTTTAAATTATTTGTATGATGACAGATTTTGCACAGTTAACGTATTATTATTATTATTATTACTTTTTATAATAGTTGTTATTTTCCTCCATCGCTTCTAAAAGTCTAATGGCGTAGAGACCAGGAAGGTAATTTTAAAAGAGTATGTACCAGAGAAAGAGGAGAATGGGAACAAACGCATCCTCACTTGCACTACTACGGGATTTCAACCGTAAGCCTTCCCATCACCATCAGACAACTTCATCCTTTTAGTCAAAGTATGCACTGATGTGTTTATTTAATTTAGTATGGGAAGGGGAACGAGATTAATTATATTTGAAGAACTTTTAGCGGGGTTGGCATACTGATAGTGGTACCACACTTTAAAAAGCGGGAGTGAGTATTTAATCCTTGTTGGGGTTTCACTAGTGTTTCTGCTGTGCGTACAAGTTTAGAGGCATTTTCTTAAAATTCACCTACATCTTCTGTTCATTTGTAGTATAGTCACGTGATAACCAGTGTTAATCACATGAGATACTACTACTACTACTTCATTTTATTTTCTTTAGCGCTTATTGGCAACAGATGCAAGCACTTATAAATATACAAAACAATGCTAAGATAAATGCATACCATTGAACAATAAATGATAGATCATATAGCTACTGTGAAATCTCTTTAAAAAAACATTTAAAATATATTCTAAACAATCTAAAGTAAACTTTTTTTTTTTCTAAATAATAAATGAATAAAAGTAATGATACTGTTGATATAATTTCCAAGCAAGTCATAAATTTAGTCTTTCTTGTAGATATAAAAAATCCAATTCAGAAAAAACTAATATTATAAATAATAATGACTGTTAAGATGACTATTTAGCTTTTTAATAGACATTTTATTTTGAGTTGTAGATAGAATTTATTTGGCTTGAATGTTAGTAAGCACTTATAAATAATTGCGCAACGATCTTTAAAAAAACTTGTAGGATGTTATAATGGATTTGCAACAAAAGATATAATTATCAACCATCATGGAAAGAGTGGTCAGGTACCTTCCCTTAATAATATAAAAGGGTGTGTGTTGTGTTTAAGATTCTCCAGCACCCTAGTGCTACGTTGTGGACGAAGAATCGTCAGCACAGAACAAATGTGATCTCGAGGGCTTCATAGACAAGTATTCCAAATATACCGCGGTTAGGAACGCGAAAAAATATAGCTCCCTCACATTCTTCAACCCTTTCATCGTTTTACCACTCTTAAAAATGGATACAGTTCTTGAGTGAATAATTAAAATCTGTAATTTTTAACCCTTTTCCAATTATAAGAGGGGAAAAAGGGAAAACTAATGGATTATACCTGTTTAGATCATTATAAAAAATATAAATGTTTACAAGTCCCTTTGGTTAACGAGACACTACAAATACTCGCTGAGTATTCTGTGCTCGTACGTACGCGCGCTCAAACAGGGAAAAAGTGCAGTTTGTGAGTCGGAGATAATTCACATCAGTTTTCCTGGAGCTAGTAGGCCGTTTGACGTTAAGGGTTTGAGGGAGATTCCTTTAAACACCTTTTATTGACACTAAAATACTACAGTTGTTTTCTGGGAAAACCCCTTATTTTTTAAAAAAGGAAATCATGTTGCCACAATATTATTTAACTTTTTAATTAATTTTAAATTTGTAATTTAGTAGTAGTTACAGTAATCAATAAAATTTTAATAGCAAGATTTTTATAAGGGCCCGAGTTAGAACGGTGGAGGCGCCGGGGGTTTTATGTTGAAAGGCCTTACATTTAACCCAAAAAATTTCCCTTTTTTAATTTTAGAAATTATATTTTTAAAAAACCCCGATGTTAAACATATTATTAAAGAAGTGTACTGTCATTATGCTTAAATTATTTTGTTTTGAAAACAAAACCAAAGTTTTATTTTAACCCTAGTTTTTTAGTTTCTTGTTGACGAAGAAAGAAATTTTTCAAAACTTTGAAAATAAAAAATAATTTTATTGATTCATAAACAAAATTTTGGGATTTGTGAAGACTCTGAGGGTTTAGCCCTCGTCGCCCTCTCTTAAATCTGGATACTTTTTATTAACTTTTTATTAATAAATAATAAGACATATTTCTAGGTGCGAAATTTTTGTATTTCTTTCAATCAAAGTTGTGAAAGTAATTAGTGTTTTTTGCCTAATCCTTACGGCGGTATGTGTAGACCTGGTTACTTTCCGCAGCCGGGAGGGGCCGCTGATTGTAGGCCGAAATGATGTTTAAACTTGTCCATAATGTTTGAGAGTGAACTGTATTTTGCTCTGATAGAACTTTGTATTTATAGGATTGGAGTGTGGTGTGGGGTGTTTGTTAGAGTTAAAAAACACTAACACTAACAATATTTTTACAATATTTGATTTGGTCATGGATTATTTACAATATATTAAAGACTATAACCTGGTTTTGTTTACAATATGAGGGATTGTGGACCTCGGTACTAAATATAAAAAGTGTATACAAACATTTTTTTATAATGTAAAACTATATACAAATAAAAATTAGTGACAGAAAAAATCAAGGTTTAGGCGGAGGATTTGCACTGGCAAAATAAAAAAAATTAAAAAAGTAGCCGGGTGCATAAAAAAATATAAAAAATATGCTTTGTTTTCATGCAGAAAAAAAATATGAAAAAAAATCTTTGAAAAATTTGGTATGGCGGTGCGAACTGTCTAGTAGAGTGAAAGATATGTAAAAGTGATTATTCGGCCCCGTCTATATAATCTACCTTTTATTCGTTGGCGACGCGCGTTTGCATGGGTCTCTGATACCAAAACGGCAACGTATTTTATTATCATCGTATTATCCGGCGTTTGGTGTACACCGGCCGGTAAACCTTACTCTGCGAAACGGGGTTACATACAGTCGCATGCCGTTTTTCTTATTAATTTTTGTGCGGCTTTTATCGTATGTTATCCGTTACCGCGGCCTGTTCGGTGACCATCGCTTTCAGGTAACTCGTCATAAAATAAAACTCGTCGTTCCGGTTTGCCCGTAGTTTTATGGCTGATCCCGCGAACCTTGCACACGTTTTTGTTTTGGTGGGTATCGCCACTCGACACTAATACGGTAACGCGTAATTCTTGGGATCCATCAAGATACAAATGCGTCGATGTCGCTTCCCGGCCCGTAATCTGAAGTTCATCCAGTGAGGTACCTAAAAGTCTCCTGTCGGTGGAATCTCGATCGCCGGGAACGTTCTCAGTGAACAGTACGCTATCCGTTCTCGTTATACAAAACGCTCGGTCCCCCACAATTTGTTCAAGGATGCGTTATAAGTGACTACTTTGCCATAGCAGTCGTGTAGCACGCCACCACCACACTCCGTAGTTGGGTTAGGGCGCAACGCGATATCCTTGTTATTTGAGGGAATCATAACCTCGTCTATTAACACTATGCCGCTGTCCCCACGGTGATGTACGGATCCGTCAGGTACTTGTGGTTCGCCCTGATAGTCGTTGACAAGGTCTAAGTGTGTGGGTAAGTCGGGTCGTCTTTGCCGAACTTTCCCCATAACGAATTTAAAATGAGTTTAGCCAGTGGTGCGGAGGACCGGGTGGTTTTTTACACAGAATCGAAATCGCAGTTTTACCCTTCCCTTTCCTCATATTTGAATGTAAGCTAACTTTTCCTCTCGTGATGTGCACCACTCTGGCATCCGCTGTGTTCTTGTTTAATTTTCAAGAGAAAAAAGTATCGATGTAGCCGTGTAACGGCCTGATAGAACGTATTGTATGCGGTCGTAAACAGATAGACATCTGTACTCCACACTTCGTTCGCTCTGCTTCAACGTGTGTTGTAGCCTTTCTCAACGTGCCTATTCGAGATCTCGATCCAATCACCCAGATGACTGTCAACCAGCGATATATTTTAGTCGTTGTGCGCGTCACGAGCGTATTGGTTTTTCTCTCCTCCCCGCATTTTCCTGCACAGTGAACATCAAAGTCGTTGCATCCGTGTTAGCAATACGGGGCATGAATACAATCACAGCGGAAGGCGTCACTGGTAACTTTGGCTATAGCCTTCTACTCGATCTTTAGCGTGGACAATTTGGATTCCAAGGGAGAATTTTTGGGAGGGGCCGACGTCGGGGTATTTTTAGTACTTGCTAACGTACGGATACAACGAAGCACAAGTTCAGTACCTGATCTTCTCTCCACAAGAAAGGTCAGCTTCGTGGAGATGTTTGATACAATTTTCTACGCCCGCCAAAGAATGCTATCCCTTGAGGGTGCTCTTGGGTATACACCTCGTCGTGCTGGAGTAACAATCGTTGAAGTCCTTGTCTGTGACGTTTCATCGTAGTTAAAAGTACACTCGCCACATCTCTACGACCGTGTTAGCCGGCGTTCTAAACTTTAACCACGAAGGCCATGGTCAGCTTCATAGCGACTCGTCTCCAATGGTCTCGTGGCGGTGTTTTATGAACGGGGGTGGGTCCTGTCGGATAACTCAGAGTGGGAACCCGTGCCAATATAACAGCCCCAGAAACTGGAGACGGTGGTGGTTAATCTCCTGGCGTTAACAACGCAGTTCTACACGTCGTCCTACAAGTATTGCCCATTCAGCGGCCGTTACCCGCATGAAGGATAGAGACACCGCGTTGATGGGGCTCCAGCAGAGCATTGTACGGCGACGTGCGACTGTTGGTCGCGCATGTAGCCACCGTTTAGGGGACAATACTCGACGGTATTCTCCTTTAAGAATGGTTCGGCGGTAAACCAACATGCCGCTCCAGCGGTTTAGTACACCGCCTCTTTGATAAGGATCCACCTTTGCTTTCTAACGAGCAGGTCTCTAAGAACTTTAGGCAGGCTCTTCCGCAGATCCATCTACGTTCTTTTCACGCATTACAGTTCCAGCTCGCGGGTTAAAAATCATAAGACGTATTTTTTGTTCTTGACCAACGCGTCTATACCAACTTCTCAAAGCCGCTCCTTTCTCTCGACCGAATCTCGCCGAGTACCGTAGTCCTCCTTGGCGGCAAGGGACCCCTATGACCCCGCGTTTTCTTTTTTGTTTGAAAAAAATAAGGGAAATGTCCCTCTTGGCCAAAGGACTCGTCCAAGCCAACGCTTTGGGCTTTTTGGACAACGAACATGGGGAGAAAGTTCAGCGAAGTCAATTATAACATGGAGCGGGCCACGTAACGCATGGACATGTTTCTTCCCACCGTTCATTATAAGTTCTGGGAGTTACCATTTTTTTCACCACTTCATTATTTTAAAATGGAAATTTCAGTATAGCTTGTCCATTATGGGCTAGGAGGGTGATTGTCTATAAATTTTGAAGATTTAATTTTGCTCACTATAAAACGATAAAAAATTGGCGCCTCATTGTGGCATCACCCTTCGACCTATGCGAGGTTCTATCGCCCCGACGCAATCGGTGCAATGATTGTCATTTTGCATCTATATGAAGGACTAAGCTCTGCAACATCGAATGCACGACACAAATGTAGGTTCGTCGCAAGTACATGTTGACACGAACCTTGAAGAGGGGCGTTTCTTGTCTCGCATTCATAATCGTTAAAATCAATACATGGAAAATTGCTCTTTTCAGCGTCGGCTTGGCTGGGCCCGCTTCATATACAGAAATGGCTCAAGAAAGAGTCGAGGGGCTCGCATTTACTATACAAAATTCTCATACACACCTGATGTGAAATTTCTGCTATTTCCAAACTGAAAATTGGCCCGCTCCATCCTCTGCAAACCTTTTTGACGTCACAGAACCGACATGTGACCTCTGCAAAAAACCGGGAGTTTATGGTTATCTAAAAAACTGCTGATTTGAGAACCGGCGCCCGTCAATTCTTTACAGTCACAGATTGGCTCCTCCCACTACGAGCGGTTTATGCGTAGCATCTTTTGCACGCGGATTCACATTGTGTTGTTCTTATGAATCAAAGGCACCGGCTTTCGCGGCAAAAGTACGAGCTACTCAAACGCGGCTGTCAAAGGATGATTGTATGAGACATCAAAATGGTTTGCTTTGTCGTGTGAAATGAAAATACAAATCAAAGGTGTCCCCTTATAGGAATGTTCGGAGTGAGTAGGCCCCTCAAATAGGACCTTGTTTACCCCCGACGTTCCTCTTGAACACGTTGATTTTGTTTTCGGTGAGTGAGGTCATGTTTTGAGATAATTGTTTTCAGTTCTTGGTGAGTCCACCACCTTTCAATAAAGATTCACACGGCATCACGGCATCAGTTCTCTGCTTGGGAGTTTTGAATATTACGGCTCCTCCTTTATGTATTTAAAGGTGTTCACGTACATGCATTCCCGGTTCTCTGTTAAGTCACATCTTAGCCTTTGGCTCGACAAACCAACCCCTGCGTGGCAAGGCCAGAGTTGTTCGTCACCATTTGAATTACGTAATTATATTCCCTTTATTATTACGGCTCAACGTGGTAGCGGGATGAGCGAGTTTATACTCATTTAGGTTTTATTCCCTTCCCGGCCGGTCTTTAAAGTGGTGTTTAACTTGATATACAGAGGGGATGAAGTGTGGAACGACTCATTGCTTGTACACTCGTTCAACATTAGAGAGCACAGCCTTCCGCGTTCCAGTGCTCTGCTGTCGAAAGGAACGTACACAGGTCTTTGACGAGGAGTCTGTGTTGACCAAATAGTTAGTGACATACGTGATCCTCTGGCTACGCCTAACTCACTGATCTGGTGACCGTCAGCAAGCATTGATTTGCTCCTGAGCCAGGTTTTAGCGTCACGATCGCTCCCCGGGTCCATAATTGTATATGATCAAATTCACGACGACATAAAATACAGAACCGCCTCAAATTGCGTAATTTCTCTCTTCGACGATTCGGAGAGGGACGCTCTTGAGGCAAACGCTCATCCCTAACCCGATTAACCGGGCCTACTCGGTGCCGATGTCGGGCAGCGAATGGGTTGCGGGGACTCCCTTGGGGCTCGAACCCCGTGCTGAGGCGTTGTCGGCAGCGATGGTTGTCGGTGGGCAGCCATTTTCCATCCATTTCAACTTATATCCAGTGCTGTGTAATAAATACAAAGGTTAATCACTCCATGAATAGGGAATGAAACCGGGACCCCTTCGCAAATTGTAGTGTGTAATAAATACACCCTTAGGACTTACTATAATTTATTATTGGTATAGAATATGTGATGGCTGTATTGAAGTTGTTTAAAGAAAGTCTTGCAATAAAACTATTTGTAAACTATACTATATATTAATGTCTTCCATATCCATAATATCTAATAGCGCAGTGCCTAAAAATGTGCTTGAATTTTATTGATCACTTCCTCATCCATGCAAATGTATGTAACTACTTCCTTTAAATCTGTGGCTTGTGGTTTTTTAAGTGGATAGTTTAGTATGTCAACAAAAATTTAGTTTGGTGCATTAAATTCCAGGACTCCCGTCGACAGGTATTCAAACGAGTGTTGAAACGTTTTTTCTCTTTATCCAACTGTGGGTAAACTTACCTTTCATTTATTATATCCCTATAGTGTAGTGTTGGTCACATTTTTTTTATTTAGTTATATCGTACGGGGTTAACAACAAGTACCAATTTTCTGAGTAGATGGCACAGTAAACTAGCATGCCATTTTGTTACCCTACTATCTTTTTAACGATAGATGATTATTGATTGTACCATTTGGATGTTAATCGCTTTCAAATATGGTGTATATTTCTATGTACATCGCCTACAGTAGACCATGAACTGCCGTTGTTGAGGAGATTGGGGTTTGAATCTCCTGCCTCGAGTCATGATAACTCTACAATGGGTGGATGTCAACAACACACAGTTAGTTGATCACGTAATTAGAGTGTGGGTATGATGCCTGTCCTTGTATATGTTGTTAACAAATTATTTTAGGTATTTTTTTTTACGTAAACCGTTTTTAAGTAATCTCATCATTGTATTTGTATTGTATTTGGTATATACATATCTGCAGCTAGAAGAACATTCCTAGATTAATATGCAAGTCACTTGCTATACATACAGACACTAGATGCTGAACACCAGGGACATTTAAATAAAATTTTTTATTTTTGTGTGTGTTTAGTGACAAATTCAAATTATTTTAAAGATTAACTTTGTTGGCGTATTCTGGATTGTTAATAGTGGTTTAAACCGTGTTCGGAATTGAACCCCTCCTTCCCGCGAATGATAATTCTACAAGGTGGAATGTAACAACACTGTTCTTTTTAACGTTTAAGCTAATGTGTGTATTGAATATGAGTAGCTGCACTTCGAAGTTCAAGGATAATCCCTGAAGTTAAATTAATAAACACACATCAGATTAGGTTTTGTTTTAATTAATCTCATCATTGTGTGTATCTTTGTAATAATACATATCTGACAGCTAGAAGGAACTTCCTTAGATTAAATTATGATTATACGCCAAGTCCTGTGATCTTCATACATACAGACACTAGTACCTGAACACAGGGCGGAATTTATTTTTGTGAGTGTTTAATGTAATATTAAATTATTTTATAGATTACATTTGTTGGGAATTTAGGATTTGTTAATAGTGTTTAAACCGTTTCGGAATTGAACCCCTCTACCACGCGAATGATTAAACATTACAAGGGTGGATGGTAACACACAGTTCTCTTTTTTATAAACGTTAAGTAGTGTGGTCTTTGTGGTGTGTGTGTTTGAGATCCGGAGTAGTAGCACATCGGAGTTCAAAGGAACTCCCTGAATTTAATTAATCACAACAAATCTGATAGGGTTTTGTTTCTAATTAATCTTCATATGGTGTATTATAACATGAAACTGATTTTTCTAAGGACATGGAACATTTCTTGACAGCTAGAAGAACTTCCTTGATTAAATACTCATGTATTAATACGCATGTCCACTTGCACTATATACATACAGCACTAGTGCTGATCACAGGGCTTAATGAGAGAGCGTGATTTTTTTTTGTGGTAGTGTTTAATGTAATTTTAGTTTATTTTATAGATTAACTTTGTTGGGAATATGGATTTGTTAATAGTGGTTTAATTTATCAAACCAACATTTTCATCTATGCCCGGGATCGATCGTGGGACCCGGGTACGAATCAACAGAACTTTAAAATATAATTGTTCCAAAACATACGCGTTAACAAAAGGTTTAAACCCACATTTTTCAGCTGTGCTTTGTACGTCCCAAAGTTGTTGAACGGACTTAAATACCGCTCGTCTACCCGTCGCTAATATGACAGGTGAAAGTGGAACTGGTTTCATGTCTCTCTCTATCTAGCAAAATATATTATTGCTTGGGTTTTAAATGAACAGCTGTAAGCGAGGAAGTCAAATACGCTTTCTATTTAAAAGTATATGTCGGATACTCACTTAAGAGTTGATTAAGTAGATCAATTTCGGTCAAAACTTCGGCATGAGGGATGGTGCGTGACGTCGGGTTTGAACCCCTCCAGCGGAGCGCCCTGCACACCATCCCGGATCTCCGGGGGCTAGCGCTCGAGTCGGCAAGAGTGGCCGCCGACCGTCCGTTCGTCCATCTTACTGGGTGGCGGCGAAAGTGGTGCAGCTGTCCCAACTATCTGAAATTAAATAAATACATATTAATTAACTATCTCATGGGCATAAAACTAACACAAATCATTTGCTCAAATTTAAAAGCCGGAAATTACCCGCCCCAGTGCTATCCCTTCTCTGTGACAAGATCCCAACAGATCTGGAGACCGACGTTTGGAATAGTTCCTGTCAGGCGCCGGTGTTGTTGTGTCTTCTTGGATAGTCTGTATAAGAGCAAATTACCTCTGTAAACCAAAGACTTTTTATCATGTAATAATAGTTACCCATTTATTATTATACAAACTTTTTTAAATTACCGAACCAGTTTTTCAAGATCGTCAAAAACACCTCTTCGAGGTTTATAGTAGGATAATCACAAATTATATTGACAAGGAAGTGGAACTGATCTCGACGGTCTATTTTGAGTCGTTTGCTTTGTTACACAACCACATAAAAAACAGGGATGTTTACTAACACCTCTCGAAGTCTCGTTCAAGGCTATGGGAGGCAATAAACATATCCAAGGTGATTGGGATGGGCTTAGACGGTTTTCATTTGAAGGAACTTTTTTGAAAATATCATCGGACAGTTTTTCGATGTTGCAGCGCTGTGAGGTGAAGGGCTTAATGTATGTAATCATATTATCAGTGTTTTAACACCCTATCGACAATTCTTCACCAATTATACATCACGAAAATAGGAATTCGGGGAGGGGGAATCGTACTATCCTTCCTCAGAAATTGGTCTTTACTCAGTTCACCCTTATACACAAATACGGACTATTGTTCACGATGTTTTCAACTGCCGGCGGAGCGAGTACAAACTAGTTCAAAGGACAAATTTGGAATAGGTGCGTCAACGGGTTTTTCGTATGAGGAACTTTTTTAGAATTAAATATATTATTTTTTAATATCCGTGGATTTTAAAACCTCTCGATCATCCACACCCAATATCCATTCTCGAAATCGATTCGGGCGGAACACGTATATAATTATCCCTTCTCACAGAAAATGGTCTATAGTTTTTTTCATACTCTAGGGTATCACCCTTCTACACAAATACGGACTATATTTTCACGATGTTTACAATTTCTCACAATAACAACGCGTCACTATAAGCCTGAGGGCTGTGGCCGAGGGGGCCGGACCACAGTTGTGTGTTTCCTTATGTATGAAAAATACCCTGTACCGGACTGTTGAATCAATTTTAATGCCTCTTATGTTTCTCTAACATCAGTTTCGGGTTTTATCCAAATCCATTTGGAAGCCATTTTCTGACAGACAGCAATTTCCTTTACATATTCAAATGCTATCATGAACCTGTGGTTTGAACACACTTGTTAGGGTTGGTTTGAACAATCCCTAACCACAAAAGTACTAAAATTGATTTCTCCTAGAATCATAGATTAATGCACACAATATACAATACATTAACACAATTATTCCTCATTTGGGTCACCAACAATATCAAAGCCCCCCACAGATTAAAATTTAAACTATTCCCCTTACACAACAACAAATATGACATTCAAATATTTTTTTTTCTTTCTGTCAAGCTGTTTTGGTGAATAATGGCAACATCGTTTTATATGTGAACTTAGTGCAAACACGTAATGTATCAATCATTGACGCGTCAGTATATCATTCGTGTAAGGTACGCCGAGTGTCTTGCTAGCATTTGATTACTCTAATTTAAATATTCAAAGCACTAACATAACCAGCCTACTATAGTATTTATTTAATCCCACGATCACTTCCTCTAATTATTAATGTAAACAGCAAATGGGCCCAGAGATTGTGTGGATCGAATTGAGTTTAAATGGATTGG
>JBCFYV010004368.1:0-22595 GCA_039000515.1 Timema cristinae | reverse complement strand
AAAGGGGGGGGGGGTTTAAAGGAAACACAATTGGGGGCCATTTTAAAAAAATTTTTTTTGAGCAAAAAAATTATGAAATATTCTCCCAAATCAGAAACAAAAATTTTTTTTTTTCTACACATGGTGATATCGATAGCTGTAGAATATCTGTCATAAGCACAATTGAAGTTGATGAAAAAAAAATTTAAATGAAGAGAAAAAGTTGTCATTAAATTTCAAGACACCTTTAAAGATTTAAACACTGCTAATATTACCATGTGAAGAAAATTAAGCTCAATGTTTCTTCTGGATTATTATTTGAATTCTTTTGAAATAAATAAATAAATATATATATATAATTGCAAAAATACTGGTTTTACTCGTGTTTCCTACATTCCCATATTAACAAATATTGTTTTGATGAATGTTTGAACCTTTGTTTTTTTGCTGTACAATTCACTTATTTACATGCATTGAAACGGTAAAGCTATAATAATTGAACCAATTTAAAAATACTTTTTTCTGCTATTAAATTTCTCACTCTGTTATTTATGAGATAAAAATCAATTATTTCACTGCTTACTCTAAATAATAATAAAATGTGAAAATTTTGGTAATTTTAATTTGGACATTCTCAGTTTCTGATAGATTCACATGAGTAGTTTAGTTAGAAAATCATAGCTTAAATAAAAAATAAAAAGCATATGTAACGGACTTATAAAAACTGATAATATTGCGCAATAATTACACCATTAAAATTCTGCCAAGTTTTCTATATTTTCTACCTTTTCTATTTAATTTTTCAAAGTTCATTTTACCTTTTGTATTGATAGTTTATTTTAAAATTAATAAGCAAGATAGTTTTGGTCATATTGATTCTTCGAATAATCTACATTGGCGTACAGGTTATCATCGTTGATGTTTTGAATCACTGTGATTCATAACTGTAACTATTGAAAAGCTAACTTACATAAATGATGAGGTAAATTACTTGTATTTAGAATATTCACACTGGGTCTTCAAATTTTGTGCCCTAATAAAGTGAAATATTTAATACCCTAATAAAGCTATCAGCCAAAGTTGAACAAGTTCTTAAATACCAAATGGTATGATACCTTCAGACTTTGCTAAGAGTTTTTGGTGTAGAATACATAATTGGGGTTCTCTTATGAAAGTTAATTATAACAATATGTTGTAGTGAAAAATAAAACCTCTACATTAAGACTTAATCTGGGGCAGTTGACTTAGCGTGTTAATACTTTAGAAATACGCTATCTATGAACTGATCAATACCAAGGTTCATATATCACTTAATAATAAAAACCGAATAAGTTGTTGTTATATTTCAATTACTAGGCCAGCGTTACTTTATAAAAATTCCTTTTTATAAACCCTCTTCTAATTTACTCCTATATACTTCCTTTTATTTTTTGTTCAATTTTGAAATACTTTCCCAAATTACAAATTCAACGCGTCAGCCTTGCTTTTTTTTCTAATTGCTATAAGCCTACATGATTATTTTAAAACTCTAATCGCAGTTGACTAATATTGACGACAAAGTCAGTGCTAGAATTCCAGTCGGGGGCACTATGAGGCTCCTAATTTTTTTTAAAATTATAGCACCGCTACTTAGTACCCGTTTGGGCTATACGCTTAAGTACTATTTACGCAAACGAGTTAGTAATTGGGAAGGGAATTTAGAGGAAGTAAACCCACATTTGTGTGGAGGCAGAGTGGAAATAATTTTAAGAAAAACCACCCCCAGTTCACCCGAGCGAGATTCGAACCTCGATCTCTCAATCCTTGGCAGTCTAGCTCAACACGAAACTAGAGCGTTAGCTAACTACGCCACCGAGGTGGGTTAGATTCCTAATATCTCTTCACGTTAGTGAGGACACATTTCATTTTAGATAACCATCTTATTCTTACACCTTAAGGTAGGACGGAACGAATGCGAGAAAAAGCCAGTAATTTTGCAGTTTTTATGGCAAAACAATATTTTTTTTTTTTGCCAAAATAAATAAAATATTGCTCCAGTACAAACATATAATTTAATTTTCTTCAGATGGTGACCTCAAAATTTCTTGAATACCTATCGAGGATGTCCTAGAATTTAATGACAACCTTTTCTCTTTACTTAAAAAGTTTCTCATCTAATGCCGCTATGCCCATGATGGATATTCAGGAACCGTATATATCAACATGTGAAGAAAATTAAACTCTCTGTTTGTTCTGAAGCAATAGTTTATTTATTTTAGTAAAAAAATTGTTTTGCCACAAAAACTGCAAAACACAGACCTTTTCTCACGTCCCCTTCCATCCCACCTCAAGGCTTAAACTAACTCGTTAATAACGTCTGTGTTGAAAATGAAATCAATAAATATTTGGAGAGGCTCTCTCTAACGATATTTCTTTTAAAAATAGGATGCCTCTAGAACCTATTTAGAGTACTATTTGCCCAGAATATTAAAAATAAATTAAATGCCATTAAAAGCTATTTGAAATGGTCTTTCCTTGGCAAATTTTTAAAAAGTGAATGTCTATATAAGTTATTTGAAGTTTGATACAAGGCCATCTTTAAGATTCATATTAAGAACTTAAAAAAAATTCGAGTGGGGGGGAGGGGGTGGATCCCCTTAAACTCCCCCCCTTCCCTACGCCCATGATAGACTCTCTTAATTGTCAAAAAGTTTGTTTCATTTAAGGGGGTGATATGGAGAAAATAATTTCTGCTGCCTGAACTTGTGTGTTCGGATCGTTACTCTTCCAAACTAATTGTCCTCCTGCTTGTCGCCTTTATGACGAACATGGTGAAAGTGAGTCGTTTAAAAACTCCTCACTTGGGAGTTCTTTTAATCACAGAGCGCTGACACTAGCAATCCCCAGTGCTGAAGAACTCAGCATGGTTCTAAGAGCTCAATGTAATTGACATAAAGTTCTGGATCTGGTGTATGTTTGTCCGTGACCAAGGGTTGGTTTTTTTCTAAATTTTTTCCCACTCTTTATGTAAACAAATGTAGATTCATTTATTATAGATCATACCACCCTCATGTCTACCCTATTAAATAAACTGTAGGTGACCTGGCGGTCTAGGGGCAAGGTGTCAGAGATTTCTGTGATGGGGGTCCGGAGTTCAATCCTTGGTCCCAGCACAGATTTATCTAATTACCAAACCCTTTCTTCACCTCTGACAAGACGTGTATTAATCACAAGTTGTGATTGTGGGGAATACCAGGCCTCCACCGTGGTTCGGATTCCACGTTAAATTGTAGGTCCTTCCTTTCATCTCACAATCACCCTACCATTACAAATTAGCGTCAGTGCGTATAATCCAAATGGGTAGTAAGACGCGGGGCTAATAATAATAATAATAATAATAATAATAATAATAAAACTATGGTGCTAGCTCGCAAGTGAGTTGTGTCAACCGAGCTGCCGCCACCGTTGGCGATAATAGTGCCAACATTTGCGGATAAAGGGTGTCATGTGGTCAGCAGAACAAGCCCTCCAGCTGTTAATCTCAATTTTCTAAGCTGGGGATGCTACTTCTTTATTCAAGTAACTCTTCATTTGTCGTCACGAGGCTGAGATTTAACCCGTTCCAGATCCACTGCTTTATAGAAACATCCCGGAAGCACTAGGAATCAAACCCGGGACCTCTGGATCTGCAGCCAGGTGCTTTGGTCACTAGACCACAGAAGTGTAAGTTCTTACCATAATTAATGTAACTAAAGGTGGGTATCCCAGATGGATATTAAGTCGCAGCGCCAAATAACTACATCGGTAAGAGCTATTTTTGAAATAAAAAAACATAAAATAACATTCACAAATAGATTTTCAGTAATTTCCCCCCGTCTCTTGAGTCTTTATCCAATACACATTAAAAACCTGAGCCGTAACAGAAAAATGCAAGATGACGGGTCAATATATCCAACAAAATTGAAATTAAAAATTGTCTCATGCTCAAATTAAATCCACGAGTATCTGTACACGACTGAGGTATTCCGAATCAATTAAAAACTTCTGGGATGCGCACTGCTAACCTAAATTACCCCCTCTCGAATGATGAATTGCAGCCTAGTCTAAATCACGCTCGGCGCAGTTCTAGTTGACAAACATGGGGAGCACAGCTCATTAAACCAAACGAGAAAGCGAATTCGCACGTGTGCACACAAGCACAAGGTACACAACATAATTAGAGTTGTCCGTATTAGGGAACGGCCGAGCGATGATGTGGGCCATTCAACATTCCTTGGTGTGCCGGAAGGGTGGGAAGGACACCCCGGATTCACCTAGTCTTCTAAAACCAACCCTGATTGTCAGAGGAAGCCCACTTTTTATCACCAACATTGAGTGAAAGTTACTAAAATTTGACATTCTAGAATCATGTCTTATTGGATTTATTAATTAAAAAATACAAATATGTCGCATCCGACACCTTAGATCAGTCGGTAGCGTGTCTGTCTACAACACCAAGTCCCCGGATGTTAATTTATCACGGTGAAAGGGTAAACTCCCATTTCACCAATGATACGTTTTTTTCAGCCATGCCGGAATCAAACCAGGGACCCGGGGCTCAGTATCCAGACATACTATCGACGGAATTAAGTTGTCAAAACACGAGTGACGTGCCATATCATGCGACCACCAGTGGGGGTTACAGTTTTATTTTCACCACATCTTACTAACCGTTCGGTTTATACGCTTATCTACTAATTACGCTAATGGTTTTTAAGGTTTAGGAGGTCTATTTTAATAGGAAGTGTTCCCGGATTTGCGTAAAGGGAGAGTGAAAAACCACCCACAGTACACCCTACTGAGATTCGTACCTCGATCTACCTGACATCGGCAATCTAGCTTACTGCGAGAGTAACGCGTTAAGCCACCGAAGAGTTTTAGTGATTAATTCACAAACTAATTTGTTTATTAAAAAAAATCTCTTGAGGTATTTGAGATTTAAGTGTTTACAAATGAGGGGGTACACAATTGTTAAAAGGAGCTGAAAATCCCTAGTATAGGGTGTCAGACTCACGATATACTGTATTGCAGGTGATGGGGAGGTCAAGGTTCAACTCTTTTCTCGGGTGAATTAGAAGTAGAGGGGATTTCAACATGTTTGACTGTATGGTTTTCCCACCCCCCAACATGTTAATACTGCAACATTTCATCTAGAAGATGCTCTCTCAACCACTAATTTCTCGGAAAAAATCATAAATATTTTTGGAGTTGAAAGTACAGTATTAATATAGTCCTATATATATATAATTTATTTATAAATAAGATATAATTTATTTTATATATATATTAATATCAATTGTATACATAATGTATTTATAAATAATGGTAAAAAATATATATTATATATGATATGAATATATTATATATTTTATCATTTTTGGAAAAAAATATTATTTCGGTGTACTAATGGTATCGGGTTTGGTAAAACTATTTTAGTAAGAAAATGACAGCGTAATTAAAAACAAACTTGAGGGAGTCAATCGTTAAAAAAAAAAAGGCTTTAAGAAAAAACTTAAAGCTTTAAAGTTAGCGCAAAGTTTACTAAGCACAATCAAATTTTCATAGTAAGAGCTTTTTAGGAAATACAAATATATTTTTTTTTCGGTCAAATTGGATAACATTTAAATATATGTATATATAATATATATATATATATATTTATATGTGTGTATGTCCGCATATTAAAATCATAAAATCAACAAAACTAAAGGTATTGTCGATGGAGTTATCCTGATACATCATTGTAACTGCAGAGAGATTGTAAAATTACGAAAGTTACAATTATCCTCTCATGGAGATTTAAATCCTTCCTCCAAGGCTAGAGTCATGTAAACTTATTACTGTAGCTTAGCGTCCATTATTATTTACATAGGATCATGTTGAAGTCAACCGATTGGTCGTATGGAGTATGAAATTAACAGATTTATAGGTAAATGTCATGGTTGATCCGTGATGTACCGCTGAATTCACAAGTAATACAAGGTACGGTACATTGACCCAGGTATTTAAAAACAAAATTAGTTAACGGCCACATGATTTCTCCGAATTAAGGTTTGGTTTATAGACGATGATGTTTAGAATAAGTAGGTGGAAGGCGTAATACACTGTCGTTGAAAAATAATTATAAAATCATCTCATCATTGTATCTCTTCAAGAGATAATATTATAAGCCTTGAAGACTTTAATGATTGTTGCACATGTCTTAATATTAGGAAAAATTAAAATACTCACAAAGCGAGCTATTTTAACTTCAGCTTATCAATTTAAACACAGTACCTATTTATTTATATGATGAGTTGGTTCTAAAATTTTTTTAGAAAAATTGACTACGCAAAGATAATTGGAATAATTAAACCACCATACAAATCTAACAAAATAATTCATTTAAAGATTCTGGCAGGCGAAAATATTTACTCTCGATAATATTTATTATATCAATAGACGGAATTATTTATTTAAAAGCTATTTTTGAACAATAATAAAGTGTATGTCTTATAATTATTTAAACTCGTTTAATTTTTTTTATAATTTTTTTTCAGCACCACGTCTTACTATAAGTTTAGGCTATACGCATTTTCAATCAGATTAAATGTGAAAATAAAGCTCATCGTTTTTAATTGCGCCCTTAAGGGTGTACAAGTGTTTGTTGAATTATTTTTAGAATTTTATTAATTTGTTGGAAAAGAATTTGTTCTATTTGAGAAACAAACTTTTTTTTCTAAAATAAACGTTGTTGTGAACGTACTTGAAAATTTTCGTTTTTATATAAAAAAAACCAAGCTTAAGTTTAAATAATGTATTAGCTAAACTTTAATCCAATTTTCTTAGAGATAATTTTATATGATATTTGTAAAAGCTATTAGATATACTTTAATGTATTAATACGTAAATTCATGCTATCTGCAGCTGTCACTGTTGATACCATTAAAATAATTCAGTAAAATAGTAATTTTTTAAAGTCAATTTTGGCCGAAAAAGAATATGTTTATATTTTCTAAAAGGACCTTCCAATTAAAATTGGACTGTACATTAAAATTGTTTTTATAACAATAAAAATTAAAGAAAGGCCACCAACAATGTTATTTCAGAACAAAAAATTATTTAAAATAACAACTTGAAGCTCATTATTCTGTACTTCCTTAACCTACTTACTCTATGGCATTCGAAACTCGAAAGTTCATTGCTGCACTCACAAAAGTACTCCACCTAACCCTATCTTGAGCTAGTTCTATCCAGTCCACCTCATTACACCGTATCTCTTTCAGGTCCATTCCAATGACATCCTCCCATGTCTTCCCAACGGTTTCTTCCATTAGGTTTGTCAGTAAATAATAATAATAATAATAATAATAATAATAATAATAATAGGTCTAATAATCGACTTGAATAGCCAAGTTAAGGCTTCCGCCCTTTCTTACATCTAACACGGTTCTTGATTCTCCCATTTGCGCTGCATTTCTTGCGCATAGTAATCTACGAGATTTTATTATTCTAACAATGTCTAATGAGTACAGGGTATGTAATTCATCACTATACAGACTCCTCCACTCCCCAGTAGCTTCATACGTTTTTGGACCAAATATCTTCCTAAGCACCTTCTTCCTTAAAGTGACGATACATGTATTGAGGCAACATAGTACTTAGGACCGTATCTATACATGACCCCGAGAAACAAGCAGTGAAAAAATAGCAGGTTCTTAATGGAGGTCATTTCACGTAAGCCCAGTCACTACTTCAAAACTCTTGCAAGTGGGATGAATGTGTTGATATCATAGAGGAACACCTGGGGAGCGCCGCCCATTCCTATACACGACGGACCTGAGAGATGCCGCGGCATACCAGCAACGTGATTTCATCATCTGGTCAAGACAGCGACCTTTGACTCCCTCTTGGCACAACACGTGCTCGGGTTTGGTGAATAACTGTGTCAGTCCATGGACCATCAACTGCGTGAAAATTGCGTTTGGATGTGCGCCGTAAGTGTTTTTTACCTGATGTTTTATGGGAAGTCAGAGCTATTAGACTTGACCATCTTTCTGGCGTAGGTAGCCGATAGTGTTCCAGCCACTTCTTGTTCCCGTTGGTAAATTCCCGAGTATATTAAAGATCCAATCTAACTTTCATACGTAGTACCTTCTCTTAGAGCTAAACAAGTTTTTTTTTAGGCATTTAACATACACTTTCTGAACTGACGGATTATACCAGCACACGACTCATAAGCCACGAGTAGCTAACTTAAATCTTGAACAGACACAACATCCAGACCCCAAACATTAGTTTATCGCTGTGAAAGGTGAAACCCACATTTCATCAATGATACATTTTTCGGACATGCTTGGAATCGATCCTAGGGCCCTTAAGTTAATAGGTGGACAAGCTAACGACTGCGCTAAGGTGTTGAACAACTAGCAGAGATAATAGATATACTTTCACGTATGCATGCATCAAATCATATGATCTGCAGCTGTAATTTTTTTTAAATATATTATCAATACTGGTAAAAATAACCCTGGTAACATAGTTAAAATATATTGTCAATGTTAAGCGCAAAACCTAATTAGTTTAAAGTATGAAGATTGCTATACATTTTAAAATATTTTTCTGTTCACTTGAATAAGTCACTATTATAAAATATTAATAATAATAATAATAATAATAATAATAATAATCACCACGTTATACTACCCGTTTGGGCTATACGCTTAAGTACTAATTGAGTTAATGGGTTAGGAATTGGGAAGGTCGAATATAGAGGAAATGAGCCCGCATTTGCGTGGAGGGAGAGAGGAAAACTATATAGGAAAAATCATCCCCGTTCACCCAATAGAGATTCGAACCCCAATCTCCTCGTCCTCGGAAGTCTAGCTCTACACGAAACTAGCGTGTAAGCTAACTACGCCACCGAGGTGGGTTATTATAAAGTAAAATATTCCCAATAACCTTATTTATTATTGGTGAGTTTTAACACCAAAATAATTTAATGAATTAAGAGACAGTCTCACAACCCTGATACCACCTAACATACAGTCCAATTTTCATGGGATTGACCTTATTTGACAGCTATAAAAGTCACCAGACATTATTCCGCAAATTTATATGTATTATTATTATTATTATTATTATTATTAGCACCGCGTCTTACTACCCGTTCGGGTTATACGCACTTACGCTAATGTGTAATGGTAGGGTGATTGTGAGATGAAATGAAGGACCTACAGTTTAACGTGGAATCCGAACCACGGTGGCGACCTGGCATTCCACACATTCACAAGATGTATTGTCAGAGGTGTAGGAAGGGTTTGGAAATCAGATAAATCTGTGCCGGGACCGATGATCGAACCCCGGCCGCCAGCATAGAAGTCTGACACCTTACCCCTAGACCACCAGGTAACCCAATTTATATGTAAAGTAATGTGATTTGTAGCCGTCACTTTTGAAGAAAAATGTTTGAATTTTCTAAACTGTTCGTTGGTTCTTCCTATCAAAATCAGGCAATGTTAATACAACTTGAACCGAAGGTCGCATCTTGGTGCGGTTTACTGGATTATGCTTAAAATAAACAGTGGATTTGAGACCAGTGAAATCATTTTACCATATTTTAGAAAAGAATACGAAAAATAATTTGTCAAAATATTTGTCTTAAATTGAAAAAAATTAATATTCAAATGAGCTCAATTTAACTTTTGTCAAGTAAAGAATGGAGAAAACGACATTTCGATATTTTTTACTGGCTCGAGCGTAGTATTGTATCTAACATCCCGTGAGATGGGTATCGAAGGGGGTTTACAGCCCCTTGCATGAACTAAATGTATTTATTGGGACCTCTGCTGTTTAAGACTTGACACTAATTTGTCTATTCTTAATTTGAATGTATTACTTAATGCTATTCACATGCAGGAGTCGATCTCGCTGATTCGTTTTGATATATACCACTATGGAAGTTCCCTTTTCACATAAATAAGTAGAATTAAAGGTCAACCAATTATTTTGTATGGCGTTGGTAAACAGATGGGGATTATTTGTACTATCAGGGATTTCTCTTATCCGTGCTTACACTTTCCTCCACTACCCCGGAAAATCGAGAGTTTAATGCACTTACATGCTAACGATAATCGAATTCTTTCTTCCAAAACGTAATATTTAAGATAATTGACTTCAGTAATGAGCAAATAACATTTTAAATTTTGTTTCAAGGCCCCCCGCCCCCCACAAAAAAAAAACCCCTTCGTGGTCCCCCGAGGGTCGCGGTTCCCCGGTTAGGAATCGCTGGTCTAATCTATTACGAGCTATATCATACGGTCACCCGAGAGGGTTTGAGAATATTCTTTATTTGTTTATCACAATAAAAAAATTAGCATCACTAATTAGAATTGCCAATTTTTTTTCAAATATGAATACAGGACATGTTTTCCAAAGGCGCAGCCAGAACAATTGATGTTTACAGTTTTTTTTATATACTTGTAAACTTTAACTCTCGTTATTGAATGTTCATAATAATTTATTGGTGTGAACAATTTTATGAGGGCTTCAGAATGTATTTTTTCTGGTGCAAGGGCTCTTTCGGTAAAAAAAAAAAAAGTTTAGGAGCCCCTGTTGTAGATCACGCGAACACCAATGACGTCCAGTGCTTAGACTTGTTAGTCTAATTATAGTCAATGTCTGCTTTCTCTGGAAACTTATGAAAAACACAGTTTACCAACTGAATGTTAGCCTGGCTTGTGAATTGAGTATTAATTACTTTCATTTAATTGAAGATTACATATAAGCAGTGGGTTTTACTTCTCTAAATTACACAGCCAAGTCAATTTGTCTGCCGTTTCGTTGAGGGGTGGGGAGATTGGGGGAACTTGAGATAGGCAAAGAAGAGAATTCATGTTTGAAGCTCCATTAATTAGGTTAAATATAATTTAATGCTTGCTCATTCTAATTTTCAAAGTTTCAGTTTAAAAAGCTGTATCATTAATGTTTTTTCTTTTGTATTTTTTTATATCACCCTGTACGGGCTGGTTACGCTTATGTGATAGGAATTAGGAAAGTTAAATTTAGATGAATTGTACCTACATTTGCGTGGAGAGAGTGAAAAACCACCCTCAGTACATCCAATCGATATTCGAGCCCTGATCTCTCTATTATTGGCAGTCTGGTATATTGCGAGAGTGGCATCTTAGTCTAGGGATTCACATTTTTATTTGGCGGGACCCTTAAAATATTTAGTAAAATCTCTAACACATATTAGGTTCGATAGAGTTAGATTATAAAATATACGTGTAAGCCAGTAGGGTTGGTAAAATAATAACTGACTCATACTTTTGAATGAAATATATTTTAAGATTATTTATTGACTATTTCTATTTACTAATTACTGTGCTTCTGTACTTAAATCTTGTTTACCAATAGTATTACTAATCTCACTTTTAATATTATTACCGATACTCTTCTCTACATCTTCTTCGGATACACAAGTTCTGTTAACCTATTTCAACACTGTCCAAACCCACTCCGGGGGCTGCATGGTCTAACGCACCACTCTCGTGTTGAATCAGACTGTCAAAGAAGGGGAGATCATGGTTCGATTCCGGTTGGGTGCACTGAGGATGGTTTTTACTAAATGGATTTTTACTCTCCTTCAACGCAAGTGAGGGTGCACTTCTTTTAAATTAAACCTTACTAATCCCCAAAAATTGTGGGCAGACCAATTAAAATGCCCGGACAGACAGTAAGATGGAATTAAAAGAATATTGACATATTTAGGCATAACATACATCACTAGGCCGAAAATATACATCTGTTGAAGATAATCAATGTCTAAAACGAAATAAATTAATTGCTAATCGCGAAAGATAAATTTTGTGTCCCTCTTTGTATCGCGAGTTTAAAAGCCCTCGTATGATTGGCTGCGTGTGAGGCTCTAAGCCCTCTTCGCCTTAAGTCTCTTAATCCCCCCTCTAACCACCCACCACCTCCTCCATATTATCCACTATACAAATAGCTATGTTTAATAATTAATTTACTCAATGTCATGCCTTGTTAGTTGATTATAATTCGTTTAAGTTGTAGATCTCCCTAAAAAGAGCGTGCGGGTGAAAGCCGAGAAAGAGAAAGGTGTACAATATGACTTGGCAGACACTGCTGTGAAATATCGTCTGAAGAGAGAATTCGAAAGACGGTGATTACTTGTCAAACATTTCACTCTCCGTTGGGTTGAAGTGTGAATATCGTTGAAGGAGCTTGTACCTAACTTGGGAAAAACAACAACTAGATGACCAGTCATGATTTTAAAACTAGATTATTTTTGGATGAAATTCTTCATCACAGTTTTGTTTGTGTACCACACCTTACTACCTGTCAGGGATATTTGAATACTTACACTAAAATTATAACATATCTGATCACTCAGCTTGTTGAATAGATACGTAACTGAGCAAACTGTGTCAGCAATTTGTAACACCTTCTTTTCTTGAATAAACTTGTAATAATATTATGAGACTGTTTTAATAATAATAATATTTAGCACCGCGTCTTACTACCCGTTCGGGTTATACGCTTTAAGTACTAATTACGCTAATGGATTAGGAATTGTGGAGGGTGAATTAGAGGAAGTGAGCCCGAATTTGCGTGGAGGGAGAGTGGAAAACCATTTAGGAAAAACCACCCCCAGTTCACCCGACCGAGATTCGAACCTTGATCTCCCCGTCCTCAGCAATCGAGCTCAACATGACTAGCGCGTTAGCCAACTACGCCACCGAGGCGGGTGAGACTGTTTTAAAATTGAAGTCTTCTTGGCAGGTAATATAATTATTCAATGGATTATTTGTATAATGGATGTTGTTGTATGTAGTCTTGGTATCAATCATTAAAATTCAGGCACACTTCGGTGGTCGCATGGTATAAGGAGCTACTCTCTATGTAGACTAGATTGCGGATGACAGAGAGATCGAGGTTCTAACCTCAGCTGGAGGTACTGAGGGTAATTTTTCAAAAATAGTTTTCCACTCTCCCTCCACACAAATGTGGGCATAATTCCTTTAAATACAACATTCCTCATCTTTAAAGCCATTAAAGTAATTAGTACATAAGCGTATAGCCCGAACGGGTGATAAGACACGATGCTAATCTAATCTCAATTTAATATTAATATGAAAAAAAAAGTTAATTTATTATGATATAAGGGTCTGGAAAATTAGTTACATTTCAAAAATTGTTAAGGGAGAAGGACATATAATTTAGAAGACTAGCTCAGATTTTCAAATAGGCAGTATGGTAAGCCATATAGGAAAAAATACCACAAAATATCCTGCCGGAATTGAACCTCAATATTCCGTCACAAGCATACCATACCAGAATAGTTTGGTTTCAAAGTTAATGTAGCCACCAATGTGGGTCATCATATCATTGTTGTTAATATCAATATAATAGGAATTAATTACACAGTTCACTTCATTGTGCAGAAAAAACTCTTGATCCAACCTTTCTAAAATCCTCTGGTTCAAACCCCAACAGAAAAATGTCAAATAAAGTCAGTCATAGCACGAGTTGTTAATATATTTTATCAATATATATTAATGAAAATACGAATTTAAAATTGTTTCAAACTTTCGAAATGAAACATAGCATATTAACATTTGTTTAATATTCAAGGTTTAGTGTGTTCAAATAATAACAAAATCATAACCTACAAATTAGTATATAAGAAACTTGTCTGTTGAGATCTGAGTGTTAAAAAACACTTGGGAATTACTTAATTAATTAGTATAAATGGGTATAGAAAGAGGGAAAAGGGTAATTCGTGTCTAGACTCCTCTTGGAAAGTTGGACAGCTCTTTTCCCCCCTTGAAATTAATGAAACAATTTAAAGTGTTAGAATTTATAAATAGGCCTACATATTATCTTACTATTGAATTTTTTGTAATGCTAGCCATGTAATAATAATTATTTTTAATATTCTCCTCCAATAATGCACTCTTTTAGATTTCCTACTTTAAAACAAGCTCTGTCCATTTCAAATAAAATATTATTGCTTTTGGTACATACAATCATCGGAGATATCAAGGACGTTTTTTGGAATAAAACGAGCTAGTGGGCATGAAAAAAGAAGGCAAACCATTTTGTTATTAACTGGTCATTTTAATTTGGAATATATAAAATTTTTGAATACACACATATCCCCTCAATCCCTACGCATACATAGCTACAGTAGCTCCATGGCTTCTTTGGTGCTGACTGACAGCTTTGAAAAGTTACCAGACCAAATTATGTATCCCTACGCCAAACCATATGATCTGCAAAAACAGGTGTTTAGCAGCTGTCCCTCCTGACAGTCAAAATTTAGGTATATACCTAAATGTTGACTGTCAGAAGTGAGCTGTGAGCTGTCGGTCAGCACCATAGAAGCCACGGGGCCACTGTATATAACAAAGACATCGACATATGACGTAAACTTTCTAGTGATCCTCTCTAACCAACCTCTTGAAAAAATTATATCTTTCTACGACCTTGATATTAATTAAATTTAATAATACACGTTGGGTATTGCAACACGTGGTTCAGTGATTGCAGTCCTAAACTTTCTTCAAGCGTTGAGTTGAGCAAAGCAACTCATTAAACTACTCTTCATTGGCACTAATTGTCTACTATTGGCAGAGAGATTGATGTGGCACACATATGGTTTAATCTAGATTCAACGTGGGGTGTATGGCGAACAATTTGTCAGGGAACTTTATTCTAAACGGAAGGTGATCGTTTCCAAAATATCACCGGCTCCAGTTCTATTTTGTCGGTTCCTAGCTCCGTTACCTATTTTAAATATAATCATTTTCGATATAAATTATAAACACATATAAAATATCCACTTCGGTGGCCATATGGTCTAAGGCGTTAATCTCACTGTAGACTAGACTGTTGATGATGATGTTGAGATCGGGGTTCGAATCCCATTGGGGTTTACTAAGAGTGGTTTTTCATTCTTCCTCCATGCAAATGCAGGTATATTATCTCTAAACAGCTTCCTTCCCCATCCTTACCCCATTAGAGTAATTATCAGATATGCTTATAACCTGAATCGGTAGTTACATACACTGATAAAACAAAATAAATAAAGTACATAAGTGTTGTACCTAGGTATGCCCAGGTACTAATTACACTAATGTGCTAGGGATTATGGAAGTTTAATTTAGAAAAAGTGCAACCACATTTGCGTGGATGGAGAGTAGGAAACTGTTTAGTAAAAACCACCGTTAGTGAACCCGCCCAGGATCGATTCACGATTTTCCCATCTTTGGCAGTCTAATCTAACCAAAGTGTAGCGCGTTAGATCACGAGGCCACCTAAGTGGGTTATAGGCGTATAACCTAGACGGGTAGTAAGACGTGCTAAAAAGAATGAAAACATAATGACATGGTAGCATTTGTAAGGTCAAACAAGGCTGATAAGGAAGAGTGATGTCCCGGGTGTCAAGGTCACTCGGGCGTCCCTGTGTCGAAGACTTGCGTCGACCAGCACCCAACCCCCACTTGAGGTTGGGAGAAAGATTGGGAGGTGGGAGGGGGGCGAACCGTTGTCGACGGCTCCTGTTGGCAAGTGGAGCGTCCAGTGAGGCCTACTTTTCCTTCGCCGTCGATCCTCCTCCTCGCCATTCAGTCTTCGCTCGCTCGTAGACTTGAACGCACGGGTAGGTCAAGTTGTTACCCCCCCCACCACCTCATCCTCTACGGCGAGTGGTCCACAGTGCTTCAAGAGATCAACACAGGATATTGTCAAATACAACGCTTGTGTAAGTCAACAATACCTTATAGTTGCGAGTATTCCGTGGCTCAGTTAGTCTTAGTCACAGGTTCGATTCCCGGCAAGGTCAAAAAAATATACTAAGATAGTGAGTGATATTTGGCGTTGAAATAATGGCCAAAGGAATGGGTGTTGTTTTGGTTTTAGAATTAAGTTAGTTTGTTAGTCATGTGGTGATAAAAATTAGTTCAGAAAGTACACGTTAAATACATTACTAACATATTATTCATCTGTAAAAAAATAATTAAGTGATCGATTTTTGTCAAACTTACTGTCTTCCCTGCTTACCATATATTTATTATTATAACTGGTTCGGGATGAAGAAAGGGGCATTTGATAGGAAATGTACCAGTATTTTGAATGGAGGAAGCGTGAGAAAACATTTATAATACAAAACTTCAGTGCACCGAGCGGAGATGTGAACCCTGTCATTCCCATTACCAGTAAATTATACACGATACTGACGGGGGAGGGCTATGATTGTATAGCAACACCTTATCTATCTTAGAATAAAACGATGAAGAGGATCTATATTTAAAAATCTGTAGAGCTGAATTAACTTTCATTAGGAAAAAGCATGTACATACGATACAATCACAGAACATTCTCATAATGTGTATTTTGGTTTTAAAGAAAATTTTCAAAAATAAGTTTTCAGTAAACAATCTTTTGGCAACGTTGTCCTCATACCAACAAAAATATTATTTTTTTTAATCACAATAAATACTCTTTATATATAAACTATAAACCAAATTGTTCAAATATGTTAAACAAATCTTATATTTTCTTAGTAAGTTGTTTGTAAACTACCTCAAACTTATTTGTTATTTGTAAAAATAAAAATAAAAAATCTTATTTATCAATAAAATGATTCTCAGACCCCCATTTTGAACTCTATATTCAAAGCCAACTAATACAATTTTTTTTTTGAAAAATAAAAATACAATATTATTGATCATGTCAAATAGTACTCTAATATCAATTTTGAATAAAATCCTTAAAGCTGTTTTCAAAAATTAGTCGTTAGTAAAACAAATATATGTAACTATTTATAATAAAAGAACTAACCCCATAACTATTTTGAACCAAATTGCTCGGGCCATTAATAAAAAATTCTAATTAGAAACATAATCAATTATTAGTAAATTACATTTAAACAAATTTTCAACCCAAAAAGAAGTATATAGTTTTATTTGTCATGTCAAAAACTCTCCAGAAATACATTTGAAACAAAATAGTGGGAGCCATTCTCGAAAATGTTGAAATAAAAAAAAATCACTCATCATTAAACTACCTTTAATTTTGGGGTTAGGGTACAAAATCAAAAGAATTAATATATAGCCATATAAAATCTAAGTATTAATTTTTAACAAAATCCATCACACTGTTTTGAATCCTTGGTCAGATGCAAATAGACAGACAGATAGATCAAGGTCAACATGATGACAGATAGAATGGTAAAATACATTATTTTGTGTTCAAGTTAGCATAAAACATGCAGATTCATCATAATCTTGAGACTGATTTTTTTAACGATTAAAATATTTTCTATTGAAATAAGAAAGTAATATAATATTTAGCACCACGTATTACTACCCGTTCGGGTTATACGCTTTAAGTACTAACTACGCTAATGGATTGGGAATTGGGAAGGTTGAATTAGAGGGAGTGAACCCGCATTTACGTGGAGGGAGAGTGGAAAACCATTTAGTAAAAATCACCCCTAGTTCACCCGACTGAGATTCGAACCTCGATCTCCCCGTCCTCAGCAGTCGAGCTCAACCCGACAAGCGCGTTAGCCAACTACGCCACCGAGGCGGGTAAATAAGAAAGTAAAATGACAAATTACTAAGGGAAAAATAAACCCTTTTTTCTAGTTCATTTAGCCGCTATCGATATCCTACTCCTTCCGTTTAAGAATCTTATTTGCTATCTACTCGCTTTGCTGTTGAGGGTAGGGATGGAAGTGAGCGGGGTGGGTGAGAGGGAAGTTTTGTTTTTATTGTGGATGGAGGTGGGTGGTTTTATTTACGTTTATTATACGTTTTTACGCAAGGGTTATTCAATGGATATAAGGTGATATGCAAGGAGACGTGATAACAGGTATGTGTTTTTGCAGTTTTCATAATAAACAAATCTATTTCGTCAAAATAAATTAAATATTTTCCCAGTAGAAACATAAAGTTAAATTTTATTCACATGGTTGATATCGAACTTTTTGAAATTATTAATTAAAATCAGCACGTCATCACATAATAAATAATAACACAAACTATTAAGTATTAGCCTATCTACTATAATTATTGTTAGCTCCATGCTTCTCTGGATTCGAATCCAAGTCTGTTGCAATGAGGGTGTTTTTCCCTAAATAGATTCCCACATTTTCTCCGGATGAATTCGGATGAATTTACTCTACCTTACTTTTTGCACCATTAGTGTAAGTATAGGGTTACAACGAATTAGAGATGATACTCGGTGCACCAAAAAAATCATAATATATTATTTGATGCTAGTCTGCATACATTAATACAACATTTTTCTTTATTTAGATCTGCGAAACTAGTTCCAAATTTAATTGTTTTTGCGATATCAAAACTAGCTGATGAGGTTGGATGAGCGCCAGCAGGATTGACTGACATTATCCATTATGTAAGATTTGGTTCGATTCCCGGTCGTTTGCAGCAGGGGCGATTTTCTCCATTTTTATATTCATGATTATTTTATCATCACATATCCAAAAGAGTATTCATATTTAACCTTAAAACTCACTTTCCTCATCTTGTTATTATTATTATTATTATTATTAGCACCGCGTCTTACTACCCATTCGGGTTGTACGCACTTACGCTAATGTGTAATGGTAGGTTGATTGTGAGATGAAATGAAGGACCTACAGTTTAACGTGGAATCCGAACCACGGTGGAGGCCTGGCATTCCCCACATTTCCTCATCTTGTGATAGTTCGTATACATTGTTGAGGATAGCCTTAATGGGCCGTATTAAGGTAGTGGTAAGGACAACACGAGTTAAGGGCAGTGTTTTTGCTGTTTTATGTGGCTAACGTAAATATAATATTACTCCATTATAAACATAGAGGTTACATTTTTTCCCATGGTGTTATTAACAGCTGTTGAATATCTTTCATGAACATGGCTGCATTAGATGACAAACTATTTAACTAAAGCAAAACGTTGTCATTAAATTCCAGAGCACTCTTGACAGATATTCAAGTGTTGAGGTCACCATGTGAAAAAAATTAAATTCCATATCCCTACTGGAGCAATATTTGATTTCTTTTGGCCAAAAATGTTTTGCTATAAAAACTGCAAAAAACACTTACCTTAACTCGCGTTCCCTACATCCACAACTTAAGTCCCTTATAGCTAAAAACAAAATGTTTATTGTATAAATTAAAATGTGATATATATTAATATTTATTCGCTCTAAATATTTAAATATTATTTATCATCATAATTCAAAATATTAATTTCATCCACGCAGTGGGAACTTATAAGTTCTGTAAGTAACTTGTGCTAAATTATGGTAAAATTATCATGTGGTATGGAAAGCCGCTGTTAACAAATAATGATTAAATTAGACACATATAAAATAATTGAACCCGGAACCTTGGGCTCAGCACGCCAGGATTTACAGTTGAATTATCCATACTTGTTCCAGAGTACATGGTCAAATATCACTTATTATTTAAGGTGGAATCAATTATGTGCGTATAACGTATAGCTAGTACGGGTAGTAAGACGTGGTGCTAAAAACATATAGATGTACGTGTGAGTCATCAGCCACCACTTAAAAAGGTCGTCTACTGGAGTGCAGAGACTCGTTGCATTCGTTCATATACTCTGGTTTATTTAAGTTATTTGTATTTTAAAATATGATTCACGCCAAAATGGAGGGGAAAGCTACCACTAACATGTCCCAATACAGTTTAAAATGATACATTTTATAACTTAAAAAAAAGGTTAAAAAGGTGAAATTAACTCGTTCTAAACGATGTTTCACGTGAAATGTTGCAGTTCTGATATCAAATTAAATTGTTTGAAACATACTATTATATCTAGCCTTTCTCAACTAAATAAAATAATATTTTAACAGAATAACAACAGAGCATCCTAATCCTGGATGTATGCATATTATTTTAGGGAGTTTGACCCTTAAAAAAACTGACATTCCCAAAATAAATACGGCAGTGGGAGGGCATTTCCTTCCAAGTTGGCGGCGCCCTTGTTAGCTATCAGAAAAAAACCCATTGTGAACCGTGATCGACTTTTTATTCTGGCAAATTCTACAAGTGTTAATGGAACAAGAGTTGCTCTTAATACAATACACTGAAATAAACATTTTTTAAGGATGACTACCGTTGATAAAATATTCATCTAAATCTTTCAAATTAACACTAGAATTGAACCCAGATTAGCTCACCTATGAACTATCTAGCTAGGCACGTGCTGGGACCAAGGTCACATATCCCTCATTATTTTAAGGTGGAGTTTGTGATTTAATTATGACACAAACATAGCAACCAGGTATATAGTCAATTTGATACCAAGCGAAAGAGAACCAATTTAATTTCGTATCGACACTTTATCTGTGTTCATCGGGAATCGAATCCCCAACAAATAGAGAAAAAGATACAAGATCTACCAAATGAGGTAAGACACCTCTACTGAAACCCATACTAGGCCACATTAAACTTGTATTGAGCAAAAAGTAAGCGATGCCGTGGTAATTGCGAGTTCATGGCTGTTAGATCAAGCCCACGAAGTTGCGAGGCGGATGTCGGGACGATATGTTAGTGTGGATGCAGGAGGGAGACATCCAGTGAACTATGATTAAGGACTATTATATCCTCATTTATTTACCCCTAGCGGCTCAATACCCACAACCAGATATACTCATACAACCGGTTTGTTCCGGTTCCGTTGGCCATTAATTCCATATGCACTTTTAAAACGGGATTTATCACCCCCTCCCCTCCCCCTCGACCCAACGTATAGCTAGCCCGTTCGGGATATACACGTTTATTTTAATTACGCTAGTGTAAAGATGAGAGAAGTAGAATTTGAGAAAATGTACCCTCATTCCATGGAGAGATAGTAAGAAACCATTTAGGGAGGGGGGGGGGGGGAGAAACCCTCAATAAAACCGGTTGAAATTTAAGTATCTAGCTCCCAGGTCACCAAAAACCAGACTAAATGAGATTATCAATCAGATCACGTGTCCACCGGTGCGAGTTCTGGAAAGATAAAACTACCGTAAAGCTGAAAGAATATTTAAATACTCTCTAATCCCGCTCAGGGATACGGGAAAAAGTACGGTATATGCACTGTGGTTTTACACCCTTTAGCTTTGTGTATGGTGTTACAATTTTCCCAATCTATCACCCTTATCGTTCCTACTTCCAATAATGGGCCGTGTGCTATGCGCAAATATAAAATTATATTTAATTCATGTCTATCACAAACGGATATGGCATGGTTACCCACAGGATCAATCTTATAATAATAATAATAATAATAATAATAATATAATAATAATAATAATATTTAGCACCGCGTCTTACTACCCGTTCGGGTTATACGCTTTAAGTACTAATTACGCTAATGGATTAGGAATTGGGAAGGTTGAATTAGAGGTAGTGAACCCGCATTTGCGTGAAGGGAGAGTGGAAAACCATTTAGGAAAAAAAATAACCAGTTCACCCGACCGAGATTCGAACCTCGATTTCCCCGTCCTCAGCAGTCGGGCTCAACACGACAAGCGTGTTAGACAACTACGCCACAGAGGCGAGTAGGATCAATCTTGATTGTTGATTCAAGTTCAATTAAGTTAAAAATGACAACCTGTACACGGGAATCGAACCCGTGACCTTTGACTTTGTGAGCCATCCTGAGTCGTCTCGTATGAGTCACATACCACGATTAGACTCAATGCACAAATTACTCGTGTAAAGGGGCCCTGAATACGTGACGAACCAATTTGGCTCACTTCTAGATTATTATAACTCAAATACAAAGGTTCCAAGTTAAAATCCCGTGTCAAGGTTATAATTTTTCACTTGATTTAATAAAATATAGCTATTGTGTTAGGGAACAGATGAGTGGTTGGCATTTCTGAATTTAATCTGGGACATGGACTTTCGTACCTGACTGGCTGCACAATACGTAATTTTATTCTTTTCACAATGTTTCTTTTATCACCACGTTTTACTACCTATTCAGGCTGATGTAGTAATTACACTAGTAAGCTAAATGTGAGGAAGGTTAAATTTAGAGGAAGTGTACCAGCAGTTTAGTGTAAAATAACCCGACCCGAAATTAGATCACAACCTCACTATTAACAGCAGTTTAGTCTATTGCGAGAGTGACGTCTTAAACCACGCGACCACAGAAGCAGGTTTCCCACAATGTTGTACATCGTCATATCTCAAGGTAAATTATGATGTATTTATTTTTTAAATCATTATTAATACCTTATTTTTAAGAAATAAAAATAAATCTAGCACATGAATGATAAAAAACTAGTTTAGGTACTTCAATACTACATAACTAATAGATGCGGGGGTTTCAAGCTGTCCCGTAAGAATATATTATGTTGCGTTTAATGACAACAAACTACAGCGAATATGTAAAACATGACAAGGTATATTATATATTACTCCATAGTGTGCTTGGAACTTTCCCCTAGAAAATTATAACATCTGAACATTTTCTTATTTTATAATACTGAACGAGTGGTTTTTTTTTTTAGCATCGCGTCTTGCTCCCCGTTCGGGTTATATGCTCTGAAAAAATTGAAAC
>JBCFYV010004367.1:0-21368 GCA_039000515.1 Timema cristinae | reverse complement strand
GTTCTATGAATGTTAGTATGTCGATGTCACCATTGATGGGCCGTTGTAACCCCAAGCTGTGGATTTTTAAGTTGAGCTTAGCTGAAAACCCCATGATAATCAAAATGATTCAATCCTGGCAACTGGAGCAAAGTGTCCACAAAGTCTATTCCTGGTCTTTGGGCAAACCTCTTGTGATCCCCCTGGCTTTCCTTCGAAGAAATGTTCCATCAGGTTATACTTGTTTGGGAAAACCCCGCCCTACAGTCGATCACTCTATGTTGGTCCCTTTCAACGTTTCCCCAAGTGTCATTGGGACCAAGCATCGGATCTAGAATAGATTGCTTGAACCATTCCTCGCGATCGGGCCCCTTCTGGCACTGTCGATGTGAATCCTGAGGCTTTCTCGCAAATGCGGTATTTGAAACGATCCATCTTCCTGTTACTTTGAACGTTGTTCGCCCCATAGTTTCTTGGATGATGCGTTTTGAATCCCCAGTATCTTTGTCTAGGGGATCATTTTTGAGAGAATTTTTTTTGGTCGGCCCTTTGGCCCCCAGGTTGGTTATTTTAGTAGGGTGCCCCCTTTTTCGGTACCATTAATTTTGGGTCTCCCGGGTCCTTGCTCGACCCATGTCGGATTCGGTGCTGTGGCACCTTTATTACTTGTTGCTCCCAATGTTGGCATGGGGTCATGTTCACCTCAAACCTAAAAGGGTTATCGTCTTCCGAAGTTCAGACTGATCTTAGTCCTTTTGCGGGGACTCTTCTTCATTGAACCCCCCTGCTTCTGTTACAGGATATTTCTTCTTCAAAAAAGTCTGCAGATGTGCGCCCAGGCTTGGCCAAAATCTTACGCCCCTGGAGACACGGATTTTTCTTTTTCCTTGGTACCACCCCGGAACAGTCAGAGTGCCAACAAAACCCCTTTCTTTCCTTTGGGTTCAAATTTTCCCTTTATTTGGAGATTGTCGAGGTGTATTTTTTCCCCCCGAATATACGAAGATCCCGAGATATTCGGCCTTTTCCCCAAACCATTTTTGTATGGATTTCCCTTCAGAAAAACCCTTTTGTTGTGCATCGCTTTTGGATGTGGTTGTTGTCGTATGGTTTGGGCCCAAAAGGACAGTGGCTTCCCCGACTAAAATGCTGCACCTAGCGCCTCAACCAGAGTCGGTTTTTCCTTTCCGCGAACCTTCTGTTGTGGAGTGTGGGAGTTGTTAACGTCGTTGGATCCCCGCACGTTTGGGGGGGAATCCCTTTTATGTTGCAATATTTTTTGCCATTTTCCGATTGAAGAGTTTTTTTTCTTATGCCCCGTTTATTTTAGGCTAGGGTTCTGAACTCAATGGAATTTTTCAGTGACCTCTCCCCTTTTGGGCAAGGAAGTGACTTGACACATCGATGTAGTATCTATGAAGGTTGCGAATAAAATTTCCCCCTTGAGATGTTCCCCCCACGGCCCCCAGACGTCAGAATGGATAAAATCCCGAAGTCTTATGAGGTTACCTCTCGTTTTGGGGAAGGGAGTTTTGTTGTCTTTTTCCCTTTTGACAGGTGTGACAATTTTTTTAAGTCAGTTGATTCATTTAATTTTAAAACAATCACAATCAATATTTCCACCCCAAATTCAAATGATCAAATCGAGCATCCAAAATTTCCAATTCACTTTTGGGAAACTTTCAATCCCGTGACCCTATGCACGCTTGCTATTGCTTTCAATAAGTAGAATAAATCACCCTTCTATTCACAAAATTTAAAGTCTTTTTTTTATCCCCTTTTTGGTGCGCGATCTTTCTCAAATGTCACTTTGTTGTTTGTCAACAATTTTTGCCAAGAGTTGAGGTTCGTTCTGAGGTGGGTATTAAGGTTTTTTTCAGTGATGCGTGACATGTTTGCGTGATAGTCGGACATGTTTTTGGGTGGTGATTTGCTGCACCTTTCGCTTTTTTTCTTGCGTGGGACTGTCATTTGGGGAGTTTTAAAATTCCTTACATTTTCTTCGCCTTGTGAATGCATGTTCATTGTTGCATAAGTGAGATGTGCAACCACTATCAATGCACCAAAGGTTGTTTATGTTTTGCGTGATCTTGTATTTCGTTGTCGACAAACAAACAAAATGGGCATCGTCGGCTTTATTTGCCGTTTGTTCCGCTCAACTTCTTTTTTAAAGAAACAATCGGCCTCCCTGTGTCCTTTCTATTTGCAAAAACCGCATTTATATTTTAGTTGTGGTTTTTGTTTATGTTTCTGTTCGTATCCAGCACTACTGCTTGTACCACCTTTCGGTCGGTTTACGAACTGGTTTCCTGACTTGACAAACATGACGGAACTTCGTTTTCCGGAGCGCGTGTGTTATGTTCTTCCAAGACTTTGACTTTTAACGTTTCAGCGTCAGGTAAATTGTCACGGGATTCGATTGCACATCGAAAGTTGTCATAACATCTGGGGAGACTATATAGCAGCTGATCGTCAACAGGTCGCCGTTTATGTCCACTTCCATTGCTTGCAACTTATCCACAGCGTCAAAAAATCCAGCGAGATGTTCAGTCACATCGTCGCCATCTTGCATCTTGTGTTGTGTGAGACATTTGAGCAATTGTTGACTTGCGAGCAGGCCCCTTGATGCGTAGATTGATTCTAGTTTGATCCTTACGTCGCGTGAAGTAACGACAATCCTCGGATCTGTTTTAATTCAGATGGATTGATAGACAGAATTAAATCAGCTTTTTCCTTCGATCGGCCGCTAGCCAAGCTTTCTGTACGGCTTGCGCGGCAACAAGCACCGCGTTTTCGCCAACCACTTCAGGTTGTGGTATTTCTCCTGAACACATATCCCTATGCATAATTTTTTATTAGCAAGACTTCGGCTTGTATTTCCATGTATCGTAGTTGTCGTGTGACAACATCTCGAGTCGTGTTGAATGCATCACATTCACGTGCACCATTTTCTTAGGCTAACGAATCGTTCAACTTCTGCAATTTTTTGATTTATAACTTTTTGTTTAATCAAATTATTGTTTCGTTTCCGATCGCGTGACTTGCATAACCTGGGCCCATACATAACCTTTTGGGCAGAGTTGTGATCAAAACACACAATATGTATAAACTATTGTTGACACAATTTTATAGCACCGGTACAGCGCTTGGCATGGAACATGACTAACGATTTATTATTTGAAAAAGCCTTTTATGACTAAATTCATGAGACATCTGTTTGGCGTTATATTGAACTACAAATGTAAACAAACATGAACTTTGATGGTGATAATTGAAATCCAACAATATATATATACTTTTTTTAGTAAATTATATAATTTATGAATTATTATTTTTAATAAAAGAAATGTTTATCTTCCTTAATGGAAAAATGAAAATACAGAATAATAACTTTAAGCATTTTAATAACTACTACACTTGTATCACTTTGCAATAGTAATTATAATTAATTAATTAATTAATTAATGATCCCAGTTTAGCCTTATGGTTTTGTCTACATATACTTTACCTCTCCAAGGATTTTGCCACCCTATTTAAAATAAATATTTTATTTTTCAGATTGCTTTTTAAATTTCCATTTAATGTAATGAAAAAATAAATAAAACATTTTTAAATAAAAAACCATGTGTTTCCACAATTTTTAAAAATTGAATAAAAAAAAATTATCAACACAAGTTTGGCAACAAATGTCAGGATCATCAAAAAGGATGATTGATCCAACTCGAGCATTTTTATGATGATTAACAATCACAAATACCATATTATGTTTCCAAATACTGCCACAAGCGAACATACATGATCATTTGTTACATGTGGCCCTCAAGCACAAGCAGACCATCATTTGTTACATGTGACTCAAGCACAAGCAGACCATCATTTGTTACATGTGACTCAAGCACAAGCAGACCATCATTTTGTTACATGTGCTCAAGCACAAGCAGACCATCATTTGTTACATGTGGCTCAAGCACAAGCAGACCATCATTTGTTACATGTGGCTCAAGCACAAGCAGACCATCATTTGTTACATGTGGCTCAAGCACAAGCAGACCATCATTTGTTACATGTGGCTCAAGCACAAGCAGACCATCATTGTTACATGTGACTCAAGCACAAGCAGACCATCATTTGTTACATGTGACTCAGCACAAGCAGACCATCATTTGTTACATGTGGCTCAAGCACAAGCAGACCATCATTTGTTACATGTGACTCAGCACAAGCAGACCATCATTTGTTACATGTGACTCAAGCACAAGCAGACCATCATTTGTGTTATGTTACAAATCAAAAGTATATAACAAGTTTTGCTATCTTGTATTGGCTAATTAAAAGACTTTTGATGGTGGTGGTTTAGAAGTCATTTAATTAACCCTAACATGAGTAAATCCACGTTGAAAATCAAACAATGGGGGTTAGGTCTACAGTGGACCTTCACAATCTCTGAACAAGATAATTTTTGGAACATTGGTTTATTTATTAAATGGATGAAAAAATATAAATTTCAATTTTTTTACATTCCATTTTTGAGTTAATGGCTTTTCAATGTTTTGGAATTCGATTGATTTTGGCCGGATTTTAAAATCTTCAAGTGGTTCTATCTCAAAAACTATCAGACCTAGGGAGGTTGAATGTGTGCTATTCTCTTCAGGATTTTACAAGCTTTAATATGATATGCAACTTGGCCATATTTAACAATTTAATTTTTTTGTAAAGAATTTATAAAAGTATTTTTGTTAAATCTCAAAATTGAAATTTTAAAATTTTTCCTAAAAAATATATTTTATTTTATACTCCTTTTGGAGAAACATGTACCAAATTTGAAGATGGGATCATGTTGTAATAAATAGTTAAATATAGCAGTACCACAGTTAATTCTCCCAGAATGAGATGCATTGTGTTGATACCCTGAGTATTTATGAACACCTGCAGTAACATTTAAAACCTTTTAAAAAGCAAAATAATTCTTAGGTTTTTTTAGTAAGGCCCATTAAAAAAAATTAAAACTTAGAAAAACCTTGTTCTGAGGTTGAGCTTTAGAGCAAAATTTATTAATGATATTACACAGGCTACTGTAAAATAAATTACTGCTCCTCAACAATAAATCTCAAAATTCATTTCAAATGAAGACAATGGATCATGATAAGACCAGCCCTGGGGAGAGCGAGTCATACACAATAGCAGTAACCTGAACACTGCTATTGTTTACAAGTTCCATCAGTTTTACTGCGACTGCCAGACATACAACATACATGGACTTTATTGGCTCGGTTTTCACTATTATTTCTTATTGAAGTGGCTTCTCTTATTTTAGTTTATGGCATGTAATTAAGACCTAGGCTACAATAATATTTTTTTGGGGTTCTATTTTAATCATTTTTTATTTCATTATCAGTCCTATTAGTAGTTTCTCTGCTGTTTATTTGTGAAGGGAAGATGGAAAAAATTGGGCAACATTTTGTTGCAACTCATTTAAGAAAAAATCACACTGGTCAAGAAAAAAGATCTTAGAAATGTGACTAGTTGGATGATATACTTAAATTACAATATGAAAAAAGACATGAAAATTTGTTCAGGTTGTAGATTCCAACTATCAAAAGAGAAAGCCGCCAGAGCTGTTGACTAATGAAAAGATAGAACAATAAAAAATAATGAAACTGGAATTGTAAGACCTGGTACTAGTAGGTCTGAAGATCCTGAATTTATGGATGTTGATGAAGGTTTCCAACTTCTGAATGCTTCTCTAGCTTCAATAGGTGAGTCGCCAGTGGTAAAAAAAATGCAAGAGTTAAAAAAGTATTGCCATGAAAAGATTGACAGAATAAAACGCAAACTAAGTGAAACATTTTTCCACGGGGAAAATATTCCAAGCCAAAAAGAGTGTGACTGTGATGACACCAAAAAGAAATCATTGATCAATTTAAAGACAAATTCAAAATAGCTAATAAAAAGTGAAAGATTTTTAATTTTAACATGATTACCCAAAAGTTGGTCTTGTGCAAGAATTGAACAGGAATTCAGTGTTGGTTAAATTTCATAGCAAGAAGGCAAAGAGGTTGACAGAAGAAAAAGGGATACTTGCTAACCCAGATGCTAAACCGGGCAAGTCACTGACACAAGAAAGTACTGCCCTAGTTAAAGAGTTTTATTGTAGTGATGATACCAGCAGACAAATGCCTGGGGAAAAAGATTTGATGGCAAGCCCTGCTGTTCATAAGAGATTAATTTTAGGAAATTTGCAAGAAACTTTCAGTCTTTTCAAATCTACTTATGCTTTAAGTAAAAATTGGATTTTCAAAATTTGCTAAAATGAGACCAAAAAATTGCATCATACTGGAGCAAGTGGACACTCATTCTGTTTGCGTTTGCACTACTCATCAAAAATACCAAATTGATGATGGCTGGAGCAAACTTACCACTTTGCCAGGTTCAGACAAGCCGCTTAAGACATACAAACATTGTATTTCTAAAATAATGTGCAGCACACCTACCAAATTATTGTCTTATGAATGAATGTGATTTCTGTCCGAACATAAGTACTTTTAAAATGCTTTGTCACAGCCTTAGAAGAAGAATGGTAGAAAATGTTACTTACAAACAATGGATTACGTTGATCGCTGTACTTTTGAGACCATGAGTAAAACAACAGAGGACTTTGTCCAGGTACTTCTGCAATCAATTATGTAAAGCTAAAAGGGCATGACTTTGTTGCCAAACCTTTTTCAGAAGAAATCTTTATTGTTAGAAAATGAAGTTGTAGTTCAGTGTGATTTTGCTGAGAACTTATTTCATTTGTGCTTCAAGATGAAGCTCAAGGGTTTCACTGTAATAACTCCATGGCTACGGTGCATCCATGTGTTGTATATTTCTAGACCAAAGATGAAACCAATGATCAGGAGTCCTAAGGTACAAAAGTGTTGTGTTTATATCTGACTGTCTAACGCACAACACAGTTCTGGTACACCCTTTTCAAACAAAGCTCATTTTGTATATAAAGGATGAAATTCTACCAAATTTGTCAAAAGTATATTACTTCAGCGATGGTTCCGCTGCTCAATACAAGAACTGTAAGAACTTTTCAAATGTATGCTGTCATGAGGAGGATTTCAATGGAGTACAAGCAGAATGGCACTTCTATACAACATCACATGACAAGGGAGTGTGTGACGTGTTGGTGGTACAGTGAAAGGCTTGCTGCTAAAGCCAGTGGACAATCAAATCTTGACGCCTTACCAATTGTTTGAATGGAGGAAAGAGAATATCTCTCAGTGATTTTTTTTTATGTACCAAACCAGGAGTATTTAGAAGAAGAAGAAAACTTGGAAGAAAGATTCAACGATGCCAGTGCAGTCACTTGTACACAAAAATACCATGCGTTCATACCCCAAAGCAAATATAAGGTTAAGACCAAAATTATTTCTGACCGTGAAAGCTATGATGTCCATAAGATTCAGGTAGGAGCTGACACTGAAGATGTGCCTTTTGATCAAATAGCAGGTTTTGTAACTTGTGCATATGATAACAATTGGTGGTTGGCATGTGTTATCTCAAAAAATGATAGAGCAAGAAGTGGACGTATCATTTCTCCATCCTCACGGACCATCTCCTTCATTCACTTACCCAAGAAGAGCGATATATTATCTGTTCCTAAGAACTTCATTATTTGTTAGGTGCCACTGGGAGAACTTACAAACTGACTGTAGAAGAAATGACAAAGGCATCTGATATTCTGTTAAACAAGCAACAACTTCTCTATCAATAGCCTCCAACCTTGATGTATGTAGAACATTTTATAATATTTTAGTATAGATCTAATATCTTACTTTGCAATTGAACTTTAAGTATTTTGATTTTTGTAATAAATATTGTTTTGAAACTAAACCTAAAACAAAACTGCATATTGAGCTTATTAACTACAAACCTCTATGTTAGTATGTTGTTTTGCACTTTTGGCATAGCATACCTCATTCTGGGTGAATTTGCCACGTACCACTGTATGCAACTATTTATTACAACATGATCCCATTGTCATCCCATCTTCAAATTTGGTATATATGCTCCCAAAAGGTGTATAAAAATTATATATTTTTTAATTTATTTAAAAAAAAACCTTAAATATGGCCAAGTTGCACGTCATATTAACGCTTGTAAAATCCTGAAGAAAATGGTACAAATTACACCTCTCTTAGCCTTATAGTTTTTTAGATAAAGCCATTTGAAGATTTTAAAATGCGACCAAAATCATGCGAATTCCAAAACTTTGAAAGCCAATAACTCAAAAAAGGAATGTTAAAAAAAAAAAAAATCATATTTTTCTTCCTTTCAGTAGATAGAACCAATTTTCCAAAAATCAACAAAATTTGAAACATCAAGTTCCAGAATTATTTTTTAATTGGTTGATTTCACATGGATTTACCCAACATTTGAATAAAAGTTAATAAATTAAAAACAAATATACAGTCAACTCTAGAGTCTATGATCCTGGGAATAGCTTCCCTCTCAAAGTAACGACCTTTTTTTGGGGAACCGTGAAAAATGTGGAAAAATATGTTGAAAATTTTAAATAAATCGGCCGTAAAATGTGATTATTGTACTTACTAAGGTCGCTGCATTGCGATTATCTTTGTGAGCACTGTATTACTAGTAATTGGGGTGGGTCAGGTATAAAATTAGACACCACCCCATCAATGCCACTTATGCCATTAGCACTTGACTCTGTCCACCCCCTCTTACTAGCAAGACAATGTTTCGTCGGGCGCAACTGCCACATCATATGCCAGGTTTGATTTTGCCATTGTTATTTTGAATCTCGATTTGGTTACTTTTTGTTTTGATTTTGTGAACAATTTTTGACGATACATGCTGTGTTTATTTTATTTGATACAAGCTTATAATTTTGACAGAGTGATTGGAAAGAGGACCTTCTTGACGTTCATGAAGAAGTAAGAGATCATCCAGGAAGTGGATGAGAAGATTACCAAGACTGGGATTGCGTAGACATCCTGAAGTCGACACTTTTCATTATTCTCAAAATGAGAGAAGAAATTGTGAATGCAGTGCAGAAGGAAGGCCACAATGTAAAGGCTAACAATTCTAAGGGTGCGACCACATGAATCTGGAGCAGGCTATGCTGGAGTGGTTCAGCCAGCGTAGAGCGCAAAACGTGCCTATGATGCAGAGGAAGGTCGATGAATTTGCCCTGAGGTTGGGTATAGAAAACTTAAGTGTTTCAAAGTGTGTCACAATATCCAGCCATAAGGTCGTCGATGAAAGCGTATCGGTCGACCCAACACCGGTGAGGGAGTGGATGCCCTTGCTCCGAAACATCCGTAGGTGCTTTCAGCCTCAAGATGTATACAACACCGACGCGCTAGGAATATTCTACAACCTCGTGCCAGATCACACTCTTGCTGTGAAAGGGGATAAGTGCAAGGGTGCAAAGAGGAGCAAGGAGCGCCTCACCGTCCTTCTCTGCTACAACATGGACAGCAGTGATAAGATGAAGCCCTCATGATCGGGAAGTTAAGAAACCCTGGGGTTTCAAGGGCAACATCCTGCCTTGTGACTATGATTTTAATAAGAAGGTATGGATGACCTCGGGAGTGTTCACAAGGTAGCTTCAAGGCTTTGATTCGAAGATGGACACCGCAAATAGAAAAGTCGTGCTCTTCGTTGACAATTGTCCCACACATCCTGCTCTCGACAAACTCAGGAACATTGAGCTTGTGTTTTTGATAAAGAACACCACCTGCGTGCTCCAGCCCCTGGACCAGGGAATAATCCAGCATGTAAAGGTGAAGTTCCGCAAGATGCTTGTGTTGAGTATGGTGTGGAATCTCTACATGGGCAAGGAGATTAAAAAGTGGGATGTGTTCAGGGCCATGGAAGGAATCGTCACCAGTTGGAGGGCCGCGAGACCGGTGGTAATCTCCAACTGCTTCTGACACACCCACTTTGTCCTACCGGTCAACGAAGAGGCTGTCGTCCATGTGCTCCTCGTCGCTTCCAGCGCTGAAGACCCAGATGACCCACCGCCAGTGGACGCCAAGTCCCAGCCAGGCCTCTCCACGGAACCTTCGTCTGCCCCCCTGATTTTCACTCGGCCATGTGACGGGGAAACATGGCATAGCCTAGCCCCAGACTGCACGTATGAGGAGTACATAGCAGACAATGATATCACAGTTTGGGGCACCCTTGATGATGCCGATATAATCAGGGAGCAGCAGAAGTCCAACGATTAAGAGGGGAGGAAGGAATGGAAGAAGAGCCTAAAGACATCCCCACGATGAAAGATGTTCTGAAAGCTGGGAAAGCTTACTTGAGAGCACTTAAGCGCCAGCGCGCTAGTGAAGAGCTGCGGTCTCAGTTCTATAATGTGAAAGACTTTGACGAGAAAACTGATGCTAAGAAGAAGCAGGACTCCATAATGGACTTCTTCAAGAAATAGTTAGGTTTAATTTATTTTTTTCACGTGTTGTCTAAAAAATGCAATTTTTGTATATGAAGGTCGGGGTGGGATAAAATTGGTTAAAATTCCAATAACGACCCTTTTCCGTGAAAGGTCGTAGAATCGAGAGTTGACTGTTTGATATTATGAACTATATTTGTGTAAATGTTTTTAATTGTATTCTAAAGTACTAAACATAAGCTCTAATTTGACACCAACATTAACAAAATTTGTTAATAAAATAATGAAGTTTGGAATATTTTAAATCATTTCAATTCACATCTGATCAACTATTTTAGCAAGAAACGCATTCTTTTTCAAAATGCTGCCATGAGGCTCTAACTTGTATGTATATTTACATGGGAAATAAAAGAAGAATATATGAGATGTAAGAACAAATAACAATAGGAAGGCAAATGGAAGCCGTCATGATGCAGTTAACTTACGAGCTGTTCAGGATAGAACTTACATGTTATGTGAACATGTAGTAAATGTACATACCACGTGTTCCTGCCAATCAATCATGTTGCGAGCAACGTCAAAATGGCTATTTAGTAATTCATTTGTTTGTTTACTCTTACTTACTCTATGTCATTAGGAACTCAAAATCTCATCGCCACACTTACAAAAGCACACCATCTAAACCTATCCTGAGATAGTTCTATCCAGTCCACCTCACTACACCCTCTCTCTTTCAAGTCCATTCTAATGTTATCCTCCCATTCTTCACATTGGGTCTACCAGTCAATACCCTGACCAAGGTTCTAGAATCTTCCATTCACTCTGAATGTCCTACCCACCGTACTCTCTGAGACTAACAATGCCTTGTGATGAGTACAGGGAATGGAACTCATCATTATGGAAGCTCCTTCACACATCAATCTATTTTTGGACCATATATCTACCTAAGAACCTTGTCCTTTGAACACCCTAAATTTATTTTACTCATGTGAGGTAACACACCAATATATATTCTGAGTCTTACATTCCTTGATAGAATGTGAAATTAGTCATGCTATCAACTAATTATTACTGGTAGGCCTGTTTTTTTATTAAAAAATATTGTTTGAAATTAATCCTTATTTTTTATATAAATCAAGTATTGGGGCTGGGATTCATTAATAAAACCACTACTCACCTTGAGCTTTAAAAAGCATTATATTTTCTCAATTAATTCCTGGGTAGTATTAGCTTAGTTCAAACCGTTGATGGCTGATACTGTTTTAGAAAAATCCTTACATAAAGGCTTATTTGTTTTCAGGGCCAAGACTGAGCAATGTGCGGACCAACTACACGTCTACACGAAGCAACTTGAAACTCACGAGTGCCACAAGAGTAATTTGTCAAGGATTCACCGGCAAACAGGGCAGCTTTCACTGCAAACAGGCCATTGAGTATGGCACGAAGGTGGTGGGGGGCGTGTCTCCCGGTAAGGGGGGCAAGACACATCTCAATCTTCCCGTCTTCAACTCTGTCAAGGAGGTGAGAATATTGTCTCGAGTCATGTTCCTATTTTACCTACCTCCTGACCAATGTATGGCGAGCCTGGCCCGAGAAGTCAGGTGACTTGATACTTGACAACTTAGCTGAGTCTGTCCTTGATATAATTCCTAAAATTGTGCCGATCCTTTCTTGTTGTGGATTCACATGTTTGTTGAAATTGTAGGGCGAAGCAGAAACGTTAATAATATTTAGGAGTGTAGTGCCATGCCCACTCTGCATAGCTGAGAATTTTTAATATTTGTCTGCTATGCTCGTCAATATTTGCTTAAGAAACCCAACCAAATTTGAATACAGCTGAGTTTCAGTGTTTATGCCCTTAGTAGGTGCATGCACTCTGAACTAAACATGAGCGGAAAGCGGGTTTAAAGTAATTTGGATTAATTTGTTGAATAGATAGAATGTGTGCCGATTAATTAGTGTTACAACAAAAATTCGAAAACACCCATCTCAACAATAATAATATCATTTATTTTTTAAAGTGCAGAACTCGTGTGAATATAATTTTAATGCACAAAAAAAAACACCCTTTACACAAAATAAAAGATTAAACTTGTTTAAATTTGTTTCTGGTAAAATAATACCATTTATTAGGTGTGTACCAATGTGAATACCGCTGAATCATTATCGGGCGATTATTATTTCGAATAATATTTTTAAAGCAATATTTCCAAGCTAAAAGTTTAGTAATCAAAATTAAAAAAAAAAAAGACTTATATACACATTGACTCTGGGTTGGGGGTTATGCAAAGATTACATAATCAGATAAGGAAATATAAGTTCATATTGTTGATAAAACGAAAAAGCTAGTTCCAACTTTGCCCAGTTATGCAAATATTGATCAGAAATTAAGATTATCAAAGCTAACTGTTGATTTTTGAATAAAATCTTTTTGCATTAATTACATTAACTGTCTCTTAAGCATATTTCCAATAGTTATTAATAAATGATCGATAATTGGGACTAAACGGTGAAAATAATCGAAGCATTAACAAATATTCTAAACAATCTGTATCAGTAATCGGTTTTACTGAATTAGTACACTTTTACCATTTACTAACATTTATGGAAAGTCGAAAATATCCTGAAATATTATTTCTTTTTAATTCAAATCAATTGATGTTCTCACCGAGGTGTCAAGGTAGTTTATGAAACTACATGTCCACTTCCACCAAGAACGTAAATATATCAGATCTCCAAGTGATCGCTTTCGAGTCTCTCTTATGATGGAGGATAGTAAGCTGCATCCACCCCCCACCAGGCGAGCATGTTTCAAAGAGTAGCCCTCTTTATACAACTTCCCGCCCCCTATATCATCTTGAGGTATTTTAGCGCTTATAACCTGGTGTGGGGATCTAATTTTACAGACACCTGTGGGAGGATGATAGAGGATATTCTTGTCTCGGGAAACCTGGTGTTAATGAACACCGGGACCCAGACACACTTCTCCATCTTTAATGGTGTATCATCTTCCATTGACCTAACCTTATGTAGTCCTGGGATCGCTGCTCCCTTCCTTAGGGAGATTCACTCGGATCTATGTGGTACCGATCATTTTCCCATTCTGCTTTCACCACTTCAAGATCCTCCCAGTGCAGCGCAGATACCCCAATGAAACTAATAAGTTTCATGAGCTCACCATATTTTAAGAACCCTGTTCTCCGGACATTAATGTTAGAACAGGACACTCATTGGGATGGCGAGGGCTTCCATCCCTAAATCCTCACCAAATCCGTGCCATCGTCCTGTTCACTGGTATAACGAGGAGTGTTGGTTGACTATTTCTGACAGTTGAAGGTCACTACATCTCTTTCATTGCTAACCTACTCTGGAGAATTTTGGAGTCATTCTGGATTCTAAGTTCTCTTGCTTGCCGTGTCATTCTGAAAGCAGAAAGTCTTGGAGACAGTTTACTTTGACTCTTACAATCTACTCTCTCACAACAAAAGTTTGTGGTAATATTCATAGATTACATAGCAGCCATAATTCCATGAATAATATACCCGCTCTAACCCCTTGTCCAACGGTTCGCTTGTCTCATTCCTCCGCCGTGGAGGTCGTCAATGTGTTGGGTCCGACGTTCGCCGCTATCTCTAGCACTGTAAACTACTCATGAGTTAACAGCGTATAAGCGAAATATTGCTCACCATAATATTGACTTTGTTCAGAGTCAAGGGAAGGATTTTAACTCCCCATTTACTTTAGATGAACTTACCCTGGCCCTTCCTCTGATATCAACTATGAAATGTTGCTCCAGCTGCCCAATGCTGGACAGGCATTTCTTTTGGACCAACTAGCTATAGACCCGTAGCCTTTGAACTAGTTGTGTATGCAAAATATTAGAGAAAATACTATTTAAAATACTTATATGGCATTTATATTCTCACAATCTTCTATTCAAAATTCAATGTGGTTTTCGCCGTAACTGATCCACTGTGGATCCTATGGTTTGCCTCGAGACAGTGGTTTGTGACGCCTTCCTCCATAAGAAGCACCTTTTGGCTATACTTATTAATTTGGAAAATGCGTAATACATTACATGGCAGTACGGAATATTGAAAAAATGCTTTATTATTGGGAGTTCCAAGCTAACCTCCCTGTTTTTATAGCTAATTTTATATCATATACCCCCTTGCGGGACGGGGTTTAGAAAAGTCCCGCAGTAACCCCTGCTTGTCGTAAGAGGCGACTAAAAGGGGAGGCTTCTGTTCAGGATGTACCTCGTGCAGGACAACCCTATCCTACATCTTTCCTTTCACTTTCTTTTCTTTCCTTTTTTTCCTTCTTTCACTTTTCCTTCTTCCACCTTCTCTTTCCTTCCTTCTTCCTGCCTTCCTTCTTTCTTCCCTTCCCCTGCCGTTAAATCCTGCACAGAGACCTTTGACCCCTCTGTTGACGACCTTGGCATCTAACCCAGCTCTTCTCTGTTTATTATTGGATACCACTGCTTTGAGCTCCTGAGTGAAAGTGCGCCGGTTGTAATATCTTGGTAGAAGGGCCTTAGGGATGACAACCGAGTACCCTACTTTGAGAAAAGACCGGTTGCGTTCATGAGGGCCCTGATGTAAAATTGGCACTTTCCTACACCCACTTGCTACAGTGACCTCTCTTCCGGCGATGCTCCATATGAAGGTTGTCATGTCTAGCGTCGTATGGAGCCGCTCGTCAGAAGAGTTAACAGGGCCCTATGTGGTAAAACCAACTGGGATCAACCTGGGTCTACGATCCGAGTACTTTTGCAGGTTGTCCTCCCACTCATGACTGAGTTCATTGTCACAGCTGACACCTTACTGTCCGCTGGCACCGTACTGCCAAGTTCTGCTGGCATCTTACTCCCCGGCCCTCACAGGGTCGTATTAATGATAGGAGGCGGAAACGGGTAAGGCCGTCCAGCCCTGTCTTGATAAAAAGCCAGGAAGTGGTGAGGCCCCAGCCCCGCTTCCTGGTGATGTATCGAGTGAATGAAAGTAAAGATCTGAAACGTGTCAGCCCATTTATCCTCGAAAGAGTGATAAATGGAGCAGCAAAATCTGACGTTTCAATAAGCAAACTGCGTGATGGCACCATTATAATTCAGACTATGACCGACACTCAATCCTCAAATATTATGGCGATCTCCGAAATACCGTTGAGTAATACGGTAAATATACAGGTGAAGGTGGAGCCCCACAGGTTCCTCAATGTTTGCAAGGGAGTGGTCACTTGCTATGACCTCGACTGCGTGAGCATTGAGGATATCTGTGAGGAGCTTTCCCCTCAGCATGTCACCGAGGTCTACCGTATCATTACCAAAAAGAACGGACAAGAGAAAAAGACGGATCCATACATCCTCACCTTTGCGACTCCCATCCTCCCAAAGGAGGTTCGAGCAGGCTTCCATGTGCTCAGAATCAGGCCATACGTTCCCAATCCTCGGCGCTGCTTTGAGTGCCATGAATTTGGGCATACGAAGCTGAGATGCCGTGGAGGGCCAACCTGTGCAGATTGCGGACAGGAGGCTCACGATACACCGTGTGAGTCTCCTAAGTTCTGCATCAACTGCAAGGGTCCGCATTCTGCTTGGTCACAGGCCTGTGCAAAATGGAAGTTGGAGAAAAAAGTCCTGGAAATCCAATGTGAAAAGAAGATCCCTTATGCCCAGGCCCGCAAGGAATATGTATCCAGTCAAGCTCCGGTATTCCAGACATCTTATAGCCAAATTGTAAGCCAGAACATAAATTGCCCCAACTGCCATTGCGCAGTTAATATTGCTAATACGCCTACACGACCTGTGCCACTCGTCTCTACTCGAGACACTCAAAGACAACCAGCACCATCTATGGTGGTGCCAAAATTGGTACAAGGGGCGACACCCTCGCCGAAGTCGCCTCCACCACCTTTACCCCCGAGGAGGCCTCCTCAGGGAACCCCCCCGAGCCGTCCTAGGGGAACCCCACCGGGCCCTCCTCATGGACCTCCTCCGAGCCCTCCTCGAGGAACCCCGCCGAGCCCTCCTAGGGGAAACCCACCGAGCCCTCCTCGTGGACCCCCACCTAACCCCCCGAGCCCTCCTCGGGGTCCTATACCATGTGCGACCGTTGTCGAGCCGCTCAACCCCGCCTCTGGAACTCCGGAGGTCGGGATGAGTGGTGGTACAGGTTAGGTCGCAAAGGCGAGTCCCACTGATGCCTTGAGGAGGGACAAGCGAGGGACCGCCGAAAAAACTACTTTAAAAAAAGCGTCGAAGGCAAAGCCTTCTCGTAAAGATCCCCCGACCCAGTCTCTACAAGATAAACCAAAGCCTCTCCTGAAGTGGGAGGTCCAAGAGAGATTGGGAAAAGCAAAAGGACCTAAAAAAAAAGTCCTCAATAAATTTATATTTTTAATAGATAGTGTTATGGATTGCGAGGATAATTAATTAAATTATATATTAATAAATAATGTCGCTACTACAATGAAATTGTAGGGGTTTCTATGCTCGTGTAGAGGAAATTAAATTTCTAATTTCTTCCCTTAATCCTCCCATCTTGTGTTTGCAGGAGACCATCTTCCGCCCAACTGACAACCCGATGCTTAGTGGGTACGATGTACATCGTACCGACAAGCCACTCTTTGATCGGGCTAGCGGAGGTGTGGCTATATTTGCACGTAGCAACATATATCATGAGTTAATAAATATTGTCTCTGATCTCCAAGTGATTGCTGTCAGAGCCTCCCTTCCTATGGAGGTAACCGTATGCTGCATTTACCTCCCACCAGGTGAGCGTGTTCCTAAGAGGACTCTAGAGGCCCTCTTTATACAACTACCCGCCCCTATATCATCTTGGGGGACTTTAACGCGCAAAACCTGTTGTGGGGGTCTAATTTTACAGACGCCTGTGGGAGGATGGAAGAGGATATTGTCTCGGGAAACCTGGTGTTAATGAACACCGGGACCCAGACACACTTCTCCACCTTTAATGGTGTATCCTCTGCCATCGACCTAGCTTTATGTAGCCCCGGGATTGCTGCTCACTTCCTTTGGGAGGTTCACTCGGACCTATGTGGCAGTGATCACTTTCCCATTCTGCTTCCACAAATTCATGATCTCCCAGTACAGCACGGTTACCCCAATATGTTCTTAAACGTGCTAACTGGGATAAATTCCGCGAGTTCGCCGTATTCAACGAACCCCATTCTCCTGACGTCGATGTTAAGGCTAGGCAATTTACTTCGACGGTCATCGCGGTGGCGAGGTTATCCATCCCTAAATCCGCGCCACCGTCCTGTCCCCTGGTGGAACGAGGAGTGCCGCCTGGCTATTTCTAACCGTCGAAGAGCTCTACGTATCTTTAATCGAGTCCTACTTCGGAGAATCTGGAGTCATTCCGGATTCTACGTGCTAGAGCTCGCCGTATTATTCGAGAAAGCAAAAGAGAGTCTTGGAGACAGTTTATTTCTACCCTTACTATTTCCACTCCCACAACCAAGGTTTGGGATCACATTCGTAAAGTACGTAGTAGCAAAAATACCATTTATAATATACCCGCACTTATGTCTAACGGTTCACTTGTCTCCTCCCCTGTGGAGGTCGCCAATGTATTGGGCTCAATGTTCGCCGCTATTTATAGCACTGCGAGCTACTCTAACAAGTTTGCGGTGCATAAGCAGAGCATCGAGCGCCGTACTATTGATTTTGGTCCAAGTCCTGGGGGAGGATTTTAACTCCCCTTTTACGCAAGATGAACTGACCTACGCCTTCTCCCAGGCGGGCAACACATTTCTGGTCCAGATGATATCCACTATGAAATGTTGCTGCAGCTGCCCCCTACCGGACAAGCATATCTGCTGGACCTCTTCAATAGTGTCTGGGAATCTCATCAGTTCCCATCACTATGGAGGCAAGCAATCGTTATCCCGTTATATAAATGTGGCAAAGATAAATTAGAGCCAACTAGTTATCGACCGATAACTTTAACTAGTTGTGTATGTAAAATATTGGAAAAAATAATTAATAAACGATTTATATGGTATTTAGAATCCCACAATTTGCTATCTAATATTCACTGTAGTTTTCGCCGCAACTGATCCACGGTGGATCACCTTGTCCGTCTAGAGACGGCTATTCATGACGCTTTTCTCCATAAGCAGCATCTTCTGGCTGTCTTCTTCGATCTGGAGAAAGCGTATGACACCACCTGGTGGGACGGCATTTTGAAAACCATTTTTAATTGGGGGTTTCGAGGAAACCTTCCTTCTTTTATATCTAATTTTATGTCTGATAGACACTTCCGGGTAAGGTTGAATAACACCTTATCCGATGATTTTATTTAACAAAATGCGGTGCCTCAGGGTAGTATTCTAGGCTGTACGTTGTTCGCTATCGCAATAAATAGCATTGTTGACAATGTGCGCATGCCTGTACGGTCATGCCTTTTTGTGAATGACTACGCAATTTATTGCAGTTCGTCAAGTCTTCACAGGGCTGAACGGCAGATACAGCTCTCTGTCAACAATCTTGGATCGTGGGCATCGCGTAATGGCTTTCGCTTCTCTGCAGCCAAGACGATGGTTGTCCACTTCCATAGATTACGCCGAATACAGCTAGCCCCCTGTATTTTAATGAACAACGTTTTACCTGTCTCCGAGACCATAAGGTTCCTGGGACTTTTATTTGATTTTAAATTAACTTGGATCCACCACATCAAGGACCTGAAAGCGAGGTCTATAAAAGCACTAAACCTGCTCAAAGTGGTTAGCGGTCGGTCCTGGGTTGCAGATAGGGAGACCTTGATGCGGCTGTATAGAGCTTAGATAAGATCTAAACTAGACTATGGCAGTTTTGTTTATGGTTCAGCTAGATCTTCGGCGTTAAAGATGCTAGATAGTGTCCACCATGCTGGCATTAGACTGGCTACCGGTGCTTTTCGTACCAGTCCAGTCGTCAGCATCTGTGCCGACGCCGGTGAACCCCCTCTCTCTTACCGGCGGTCCTATCTTCTGGCATCTTATGTGTCTAAACTGCATTGCATGCCAGAGCATGTTGCCTACCTCCCTGTTTTTCATCCCCCTAACCGTGTCTTGTATGAAACCAAACGGCGTAGTACAAGGCCAGTTGGGATCAGGATGCTATCGGTTTTCGACACGTGTGGGATAATCTTGCCAAAGGCTATCCTCACATCACCAGGTCGAGTTTCTCCCTGGAAGATACGCCTTCCGAAATGCCATTTTGATCTTGCCAAGTTCCTTAAAGCGACCACCCCAAACTTTGTATATGAGAGTACCTTTAATGAGCTCCTCTCCACTCACTTTCATGGATTCAAGCGCATCTACACTGATGGTTCTAATTCTGTAGCCTCTGTGGAATGTGCTTTTGTTGTGGAAGGATCCAATTTTAAATTCGGTTTGCCTAAAGAAACCATTGTTTTTACGGCTGAATTGTATGCCATTTTTAAATCTCCATGTTTTGTATAACGAAATAGTCACCGTTCTTATCTCATCTGCACGGATTCCATGAGTGCTCTGTTGGCATTGTCCACTCTCTACTCCTGGAATCCCCTCGGTCAGATGATACATGAGCAAATTTTAAAAATTGTTTCATTAAACACCGGTTCGCCTTTTGCTGGATTCCTGGTCACGACGGTCTTACAGGAAATGAACTGGCGGACCAGGCAACCAAGGAGGCAGCATGCCTGCCTCCGGAGGCGAGTCTGGGTGTCCTGTTTTTAGATTTAAATGTTTATGTTAGGCTTGGAGTATTACGCACCTGGCACGAGCAGTGGGTCTCGACCCCTGCTCAGAACAAGCTGCGGTCCATCAGGGACGGTGTGTCGCGATGGCCCTCTTCTATACGAAAGTCTAGAAGAGAGGAGGTCATCGTGACGAGACTCCATGTCGGGCATACTTCATTGACCCATAGTTTTTTACTGAGAGGGGATCCACCTCCAGTGTGTGAGTTTTGTGATACTCCCCTTAGTGTGCATCACATTTTGGTGGAGTGTCGCAAACTAGCCCCTATCCGTCTAGCTCTTGATTTTAAAGGTGACTTACGTTTTTTATTACGTGATAGCGCGGATGGAGTTATTTGTTTACTCCGTTTTATACGCCAGGTGGATCTTTTTAATGCCATTTGAGTCACTTTCATAAAGTGACTCATCTGGATTTTATCTCATATTGAGACCTTTTTAACATATTAGTATATTTTAAAATGTTTGTTTTGTCTCATTAACTTGCATATTGTTTTAATAAGTATGTTTTGTCTTTTTAACTCGCATATAGTTTTAATATGTTTGTTTTGTCTTTTTATTGGAGTGATACACCGTTTTTTTTTTTTATAACAGGTGTTTCACTATATTTGTACAGTGAGACCATTTGAGCACTCCTATGGAGTTTTCAAATGGTTTTTTTTCTCACATTGAGATTTATTCATTTTATATTGTGTTTTACATGTGTTCTAACCTTTTCATAAAGAGTTTGAAAACACTATTTCTTTCATGGTTATTTTACTGTTTATGCTATGTTAAGGCCCTAATGACCTCATTGTGTCGACGGGCCTCTAAATAATAATAATAATACTATATTATATAGACACTTCCAAGTAAGTTAGAATAACACCATATCCGATAATTTTATTCAAGAAAATGGGGTCCCTCACGGCAGTATTCTAAGTTGTGCATTGTTCAACATTGTAATAGATAGCATTGTGGATAATGTACACTTACCTGTCCGTTCATGCCTTTTTATGGATGACTAAGCAATTTATCGCAGTTCTTCTAGTTTCCACAAGGCTGAACAGCAAAGACAACTCATTGTCAACATTCTAGGGATGTGGGCATAACCAAATGGTTATCGCTTCTCCAAAGTCAAGACGACTGTCATCCATTTCCATAGAATACTTGGCATACATTCAGCCCCAATATTTTGTTGAACCAGGTTGTTTCATTAATCTCTGGCACAGTAAGGTCCTTGTGACTCTTATTTGATT
>JBCFYV010004366.1:0-21962 GCA_039000515.1 Timema cristinae | reverse complement strand
AAAAAGTGTCTGTATACAAATTTTATTCAAAATCTTTATATCTGATTTCCAAAATATCTCATTTAAAACACCCTTAACTTTAGGGTTGAATGGATGATTCCAAACACTCCTATTTACAGCCTGTTAACTACCCTAGATACCAGGTCTCAACACTCGGTAAAATGGTCTCGGCTTTACGCCAAGATACAGACAAAACAGACAGAATAGAGAAATCACCTTTTTTTTGTTTCGAAAGCATATTAAACGAAAATATACATCGTAATCTCGAGTAAAAAATAGTATCATTACAATGTTATCTCTTTATGTTTATGAAAATAATTTTAAAATTATATAGATCTTGTATTTTCTAAAATATTCGTGACTCTGAAGATATAAAATAATAACCGCGCCTCCCCTCTGAAACTAAGGGGTGAAACGTGTTCAACACCAATTAATAATGCTGGTAAAATCTAGTAGAAAATGCACATAAACTTTTACGTTAATTAGAACTTTAGTTATTCCAGACCACTGCATAGCTGTTGTTCTCCATTATACATTTTGTTGTAAATTATTTATATCAACCAATACATACAAATAAACCTTGAAGGACCTTGAATTGGTCTATGTAATATCATATTTTTTTGTGATTTAAATTTTCCAGAGCTTAAAAAATATAACATTTCGAGTCAGAAGAATAATTTATTTTGACTTGTGTTAAAATGGCTAATTTTATATTTACAATTCGTATATTTTTAAAGAAGAAGGGATCTCATATTGTAAAACTTTTGGAGACTGTTCTACTTGTTGGTAAAGGGACACACAACATGATGCTTTAAATAGTGATCCATATAATATGTAAATATTCTTGTACTCACAACACAGCTTCATTTAAATAATTTACTATACGTATGAAAAATAAATATTTGAACTAGATAATATAAAACAAAACAATAATATTTATCTATGAAACCATTATTATAATATATTGAAATACATCATGTTTCCTGGCAACGAATACTAATCATTGCTTGATTTAAATAAACGAAATAATGTGATTAATGAAGCTAAGATTTATAAAGAATGTAAACGCCAATATTACACGCGATACTGTAATATAATATTATCCACGACAATTTGGGAGCCTCACATACGAGTATAAAAGAATAAAAAGATAATAAAGGCAATAATCACCCAAGATATTCTGTCATCTATTCAAGGTTTCCATGTTAAATACACGTACTTTCTGTAGGAATATAAACCAATTATTATCTATTTATTATATTGATACTTTACAATTAAGTAGGGTGACCTGGTGGTCTAGGGGTAAGGTGTCAGACTTCTATGCTGGCGCCGGGGTTCAATCCTCGTCCCGGCACAGATTTATCTGATGTCCAAACCCTTCCTACACCTCTGACAAGACATATTGTGAATGTGTAGAATGCCAGGCCGCCACCGTGGTTCGGATTCCACGTTAAACTGTAGGTCCTTCATTTCATCTCACAATCACCCTACCATTACACATTAGCGTAAGTGCGTATAACCGAACGGGTAGTAAGATGCGGTGCTAATAATAATAATAATAATAATAATAATAATAATACAATGAAGTTGAGTAAGGTTAACTTAAATGGTACTTTCCTGGAAGTCTCAATTGCTAATACTTGGTCATCATCACAACTACAAGAATTACAACTGTTATATTGTTTGTTTCATATGAATAGTGATACATTTATGTAGAGCTATGTGTTGACTAACCACCATTAGTAGTACTAATTTAACATTTAATTAAACAAATTATTTTAAAATATATGATAGCGCTTTATCTGCCAAATCAACGTACACGGGTTTTTATCCCTGTAAGTTCACGCGTTCTTTATTAAAACGAGATGGATTCTAAGATAAGCGATGAAGTTGAGTGATGCAGTGTAGAAAATGGCAGCGAAAGGCAATCTTCTAGAAGAGTAGACAGTTCAGGTGGTTCAAATCAGGAGGAAAAAAAACACAAACGTATTAATATTATAATGATGTTCGAGCACTTTTTGGAATCTGGTCTTGATCCAAATTTAAGTTAACCAACCCTCACTTTCTAAATTACGAACATTCTACCAAACAATCAAATAAGATCAAGAAAAAGAAAATGACCTTTATCGAAATTCCCAGTTACAATAATTTAATTTCCAAAAACAAATTTGTAGTGGGTTGGATCGACTGTTTGAGTGATTTACTCTCGTTCTAAAATATCAGATAACATGCTTTTCAACAGTTTGAAATTTAGAAATTTTGACTTAGATTTTGATTTCTTACCTGTAACCTCAAGTTCACTTTACTCTCAGTCTAATGGACTTGCGGAAAATTCAGTTTCAATAGCTAAATATATGCTTCGAAAAGCTTACGAAGGAGTTCAAAATATTTTTATATGACTCATGGAATACAGAAACACTCATTTAAATATATAAACTTATCTCCAGTACAACTTATGTTAAACAGATGAAATAAAAGTAAAATACCCACCTCATCTAACTTACTTCAACAAAATAATTATGATATCAATATCAAAGCTAAATTCATAGCAAAAAACATTAAGACAAAGATGTGGTATGATAGGGGTGCTAAAAATTTACCTGATTTACAACCCAACGAACCAATTTTAATACAAAAAGACAAAGTTTGGGAACCAAGTCGAATAGTACACAAACACTTCACACCCAGATCTTTTATTGTAAAACAAAGTGATGGTAGGGAAATTAGAAGGAATAGGAAAGGATTAAGGAAGCCCATTGAATCCACCTGCATCCTTTCATAATCCAGAGCCCAGAATAAATGATCCAATCCCTCAATCTCCAATATGTAGTCCTAGACCTATCCAACCTGAGACTATTCCTACAATAACGCAAACCAGTCCTCAACCAAACTCACCTCCATCACTAACTATGCCTGAACTTGCATCTCCTAAATAACTTCAAAGCTGGCAGATAATAGGAAAACCTATAAAACTAGATTTATAAAAGTAAGACAAGATTTATATATACCAGTGCAATGTTTAAATTAATTTGTTGGAGGGGAGATGTTGTATATTTGACTAGAGTAGTTGAGTCACATGACTAGAGCAGTTATGAAATATTGTGATGAATATATATATATATAATATATTATATATTTATTGAGATCGGCGAATGAGGAGGGTTGGCTTTTGTTAATGATCAAGTGTGTATTGTGAGCCTTATTCACAAATAAAAATAATAAAGCACAAACATACAAGGGTAGTGATATTGACAACAGTGTTAGAGGCAAGAGCCTTAGTGTAGTGATATTTACATTATTCTACAGCAGTGTGGTAATGAGGAAATTAGTATTGAAATATGTACATTAAAAATTAATCTTCAAATATAAGATTATTTTTTCACCCCGTTTTATTAGCATTTATATAATACGCACTAAGAACATTTATTTTTTAAGATTGATGAAGGTTGAATTTAGAGGAAGTGTACCCTCATTAACATTAACAAAATATAATCCGCTCGAATCTTCTAGTCCTTTGATACTTGAGAAACATAAAAATCTCAAAAATTGATCTCGAGTATAATTATATAAACTGATTTCGAGTAACAATTTTAAGCAATTGGTAAAAAGAATTACGAAGACTTGTGTAGCTAGGAGGAAGAATGATATAAAAGGACCCAATTATATTATTATAATTAATTTATATGAAAAATGTTATCTTTGTTTATGTTGTTATAAACACGACAAACAAAATATCATCTGTAAGTTTCACCAAGACTTTACCAAATAGTTTATAAAATTAAATATTAATATATTTTACCCCTAAATAAAATTTTACATATTTTTAAAGATTGGAAGGAATTAATGATTTGGATTTGAGAATTATATAATTCAACATATCTGTAGTAATAAAATAAATATACTTTGTTAATCTTTTGTCATCTATAAAGACTTGTCTCAGTGTTATGTTACACCAGCTTCAGGTCTGAGGAATAACAATGTATTGTGAAACATTGTTTAGAGGTTATTAAAATTGTTAGTTAAATATTTCTAAACATTAGAAATGTGAATTTTAAAGAAAAATTAGAATATAGTATACTAAATATTAAATAAATAATCACTTAAATTAACAAGTTTATAAATACCTCATTTATGATGACGAGTTATTGTTTAACATCCATATTGGTGGAAGGTTTGTAAAATTTTGATTTATTATAACGTATGAAACTTTTTGTGGGCTGATCAACAATAAGTGGTAAGCTACCAATAGAGTAAAAATAAAAAATTGATAGAAGAGATATTGTTGCCAGTATAGTATAGAGTTTAATTTATATGATGATTAAATATAGATAGATATATTATTGTTATTTTATCAAAGGATGTGGAATTGAATTAATATTAGGCATATGAATCTACGGTATTAATCATTTTGATTGTGGTTCGAATAGGCTTGATTTGTTGGAATGAGGATTACTTATTAGTTTAATTGTGGAGGTAATTTTATAATTTCTTTATAAGCGATTGATTTCCAAAATTAGTTTGCTCATTTATAATTTTGTTTTTGTTCAGAATGGCCGTTTGAATGTGTAGGTTTTCCGCATTGCCCATCATCCAATCTCAACTCTAAAAATCAAAAGTGTTATATACAAATTGATAATGAATATAAGCTTATACATTGAACTGACCGAAAGAAATCTTTCAATTCGACATGCTGAAAACGTTATTGATTTTAAATACAATAGATGCAAATCCATTTACAACAAACATCTAAAAGTTTCCGGGCATCAACTAACACAATTAATAACTGGGTTAAAATTTTACAATCCTCTTAAAAATGTCTCAATATGACATTTCGGAAAACCTACACATCCAAACAGTATTTCTGACCAGCAACAACATTTTAATAGAACAACAAAGAACAAGGTTATTTAACTTTTGATCATAGAAGAATATCCGACTACCTGCTTGCTCACGCCAACTGTCCTGCTGTATTAGCAGTCAAACAACGGGAATATACAAATTTATTTTAAAATATTCAAGGTTGTTATTAAGGTTTCTAATCAAATACTTCGGCTATTAGGTATTCGAAAATATTCGAAATTTCTATAATTTAGACATATTTAATTATTATTATTTTATTCGTACAATTTAAAAAATGTATAAAAACATGTTGTAACATAATACGTCCATCTGATATGTAAGTATAGTCATACGGCCCACCGGCTGCAGACCTCTAGTCTCGAGGAAGATGTTAGTAATGAGTAATCTTTTACTCTTGAAATAACATTAATGGCAAAGTGATTGGTGGTAAGTGCTGCTTATATCTTTGTTAGTTTCGTAATGAGTACCATGAATTGTGTATAATATAGACTAATATAAGAATGGTGACAGTTAGGATACAATTTACGCAAAAACACTCTAAAAACACCCGTCCGGATTTCGAGCTTAAAAACGGCCCATCAGCAAACCAAGTTAAACGATCTTAACGTCTATTCTGCGTGACCACCGATATGTGCTGCGATAAAAATACACTCTATTATAAGGATTTAAATTAAATAAAAGATAAATAAACTATTATAATGTTGAGACGAAGATATCGAATTAAAAAATAATGTTAATTTTATAATTTGACTAAATCGATACAAATCTAGGTATACTGACAAAATATTATATTTGTTTCATTTAGAGTTGCGTACTTACTGGACTATATCTATAAAATAATATTTTTACAATATTATATTACGTGTATTATTTAAAGTTAAAATAAATCTTAACATCTGATTTATAAAACTCCAACAGTAAAATTATTCTTACAATCGACCGAATAATGCACGCACGTTTGTTTCCATGGAAATGACTGAGACAAACCATAACTACATTGGTGTATTTCATTGACTAGCTTGTAATAAGATATTTTGCTTAAAAACTTAATATTGTCAATATGAGCCTGACCGAGATCTTTATTTCCTTCCTTCTGTGCTTGATAAGTTCCAGGTGGTTCAAAGAACTGTCTAGAGCTGTCGTGAACTTCATGTTCGGACAGAAATATGACGAGGTTGGGGAACTAGAAAGTAGGACAGTTGCTTACTTTATATAATCCTAGTTACATGCGATTTGGTTCAATACATCTGAGAAAACATGTATATGAATATCTACAGACAAGCTGAACATCGTTATAATTATGTTTCTGTCCGTATTGAAGGGATCACAGTTGAATTAATTTAAATTAGATGAAAAATCATACATGCACAAGAATCAAGGTTGGGACATTTATCTTAGTACGCTAATGCTATACCATTTATCCAACCGGGATTCGTCTCGTGTCCAGAGTTATTTTTCACTGATATTTTAATACTGAGTCTCAGTTTGTGATGGGCGTGGATATTCATTTGAACTTCACGTTTAAATTTAAATCTTGTATTACATACTTAGCTGAACAACATTAACAGTAATAGAGCATCGGTGCCCTAAGCTAAAAGTCTTGAGCTCAATTCCCGTATTCAGGTGTCTTTTTAACTAGATTAAATTAGGTATAATGTAGTAACATGGTTGGTAAAGCTAATTGAAAATCACTATTACTAAAATTTCAAAACTTACCGTAAATATTTTATGTCAGTATTATTCATTTCGTAATTTTTATATTTGTTTGGCACATAATGACTGGCTGCTGCCTGCAACTCATGGGCAGACTCTCTACCATTGGGAGTTAAAGTGCCGGGAACTCAGCAAACTACAAACATGTTTTACTATTAACCTCCATATTAATTTGACAATGAAGTGAAATTACTGTGCCGTACATAATATCTTAAATATAAATTACAATGTTGAATTATATTTATAAAACACTGATCTTATACTCATGAAATTTCTCGAAATACAAATAACTACATGTTAATACGATATAATATTGTCTAACATTGTCGATAATTTCGCGGTAGAAAATCCGGTACGTCGATATTCCGTATCAACAAAAAAACATGAATTTATATTTTAAAAATACACAGAGTGGTATCAGAACCATGGCCGTCAAAAACGCACGTCAACCTCTGTTGTGAAAAAATAATTGGAGACTTTATTCTTTGTTAGATTTTTGCCTTATTATATTCCTTTAGGATTTATGATATATTAGGATCAAAAAACAATTTAAGTTCTTAATTTAAATTAAGTGAAAATGTTTCTACCTTAAAAATTAATTTTCTTAAAATTTTGTCTAAGCTTGTTATTTTTTATATTTGGTATAGAATATGACTGTATTTAATCAGGACATTGTCGAACCCCAATTAGTCTCTATTATTGACGCTCTGTATATTTAAATTTTTGTTGAGGATTACAACGAAGGTTCTTACTATCGTAGAATAACAAGTGTAAACCTAAGACAATACACTATAATCTAAATCCCTAGCACAACTTCCTTTGGAGGTAAAGTAAAGAGGATAAATGTTGATTGTGATATTTATAAAAAACTGGAAGGTGTAAGAAAATACCATTCCGGCAAAATTGGTAAAATTTTCACTCTTAATCTTAAAAATTCCCATTGTTGATATAATCAGTCAGTTCAAAAATGAATGTTAATTACCACAAATAAATAAAACTATTTATTTCCAGAGATATTGTGTACAATATTGTAGTTAAATAATAAAATTGAAATATATTAAGATTGTTTTTATTAGATGATAGTGACAAATTGTCTTGCATAAATTTGTTAGTATTTAAAGTATAAAACTAATTCCTTTCAAGGTTTTTTGCACCAATTGCTCGACAAAGCATCTTTATATATTATCATAGTTGATAAATAAAAATCAATCCTGTGACTTTTGTTACTTTACAATATTTTACATTATGTTGTAAGATAAGAGCTAAATGAGCCAAACAATAAATAATAATTATTTAATATTTCTTATATCAGTGTCATTTTACGTGATATATACATTGCTTGAACAACCTGCTTCAGTGGTCGAATGGTCTAAAGCGTCAATCTTGTGAAATTGAAAAATGACAACCTGGACACGGGAATCGAACACGGACCTGGCTAGTACCGCCACTGCTCTTACCACTGAGCTAATCCAGGATTATCCTCGTGCCCATGGTCATTTCATGGCTGCGTGGTTTGATGGCTGTGATTTTGTGTATCACGTGTTTATAAAGCTGACGACCTCCGCACGTCCATCTTAGACTCTGCCTTAAACTATGATTTGAAGAATGACCATGGGCACGGGACGAATCCTGGATACTCAGTGGTAAGAGCATGGCGTACTAAGCCGAAGGTCCCGGTTCGATTCCCGTGTCCAGGTGTCATTTTTCAATTTTCAGAATATGATATCGGAGAGGTGTTATCCTCACTAAAAGCATTAACAATAGTTCCGGCTATTGTTTCACGTCGTCTTTTTGTTAGACTGGTCTAACGAAGATGGGGAGATCAGGGTTAGAATTACAAATCGGGTCTACTGAGGTGGTTTTTCCTAATTGGTTTTCCACTCTTATTCAACCCAAATGAAGCTATAATATTTCTAAAAGGATTAATTCCTTCATTAGAGTAATTATAGTCCAGTGATTTTATTGGTTTCTTTACGGATTCATTTCGAGCTAATTGTAATTTGGTATGTGTTTCATGTATTAGATAAAAATTCTTTCACCAATAATAAGTCTCATAAATATGTTTTAAATAAATATCACTTTATCTTTGGTCCTGTGAATAAAAGTTATCTATTCAAATATGTGGATTAGAAGAATTCCTACAAAAATGTTGCTATACGTCTCTCTTGTATATACAAGTAAAAATATTTCCACGTATTACGGCTTATTAAACCTATATATATATATATATATATATATATATATATATATATATATATATATATATATATATATATATACTATTACTTTAATAATGCTACTCTTTTTCACACCACCTTCTATGGTAGGGTACAAGTAACTTTATTTTCCCTACAGACCTAATACACGATTTCATCACATTCTATGAATTATGATTTTCTTTTTCCTTCTCATTTAATTCTGGTTTTGTTGTGTTTCTTGTTCGAACTAACTTCCATTTCAACTTGTTCCTGAGGTTGAGAATACAAATCTTCTGGTAAAGAATTCATGGGATGTCATTGTCTTGATTTAATACCTCTACACTTATATCTTCTTGTGGTTCATCTAAAGAGTCTTCATCTAGTTTAGCATTAAGGTGGAGTGCAAGTGACGCGAGTTTAGGGCAGTATTTTTGCAGTTTTTATAGCAAAAACATATTTTGGCCAAAATAAATCAAATACGATTCTATAGAAGAAATATTTGATTTATTTTGGCCAAAAATTGTATATGCTATAAAAACTGCAAAATTAATGCACTAAACTCGCGCTCATTAGCACCCCGCCTTAATGAAGGATGCCCACGACAATTACCATAAATTGATGAAGAGTATGAAAAAAATTTACACCCACACGTTGGTCCACGCACTTTGGAACAGTTGCAGAATATCATACTCAAAATTGACTCTGGAGCAGGAGGTTGTAATGTTCTATCTTGCTCCAAAAATTTTAATTTTCATTAGCCATCCCCAGTGTTCAGGATTTAACTAATTGGCTAACAATGTTTGCACTTGATAATAAATCTGACATAGGCTCATTGAACTGCACTAACTGTTGGTGGAAGTAAAGCTAGCTTTACAAGTTTGTTAATTCTTGTAGACTTAGCAAAACAAAGTTCGATGAGTATCAATGGAAATTCCTTAACAGGAACCACCATGTAACCATTAGATGAAGCGTAGTACATTAGAAAATATTAATTCCTTAGAAAAACTTCAGACTTAAATACTTCCGCCTAAACATGTAAATCCCAAAATTTCTAATATATATCAAGATTTGGCTATACCTTTGTTAAAAATGGCAGATACGTTTCACATTTAGTGATTGCGTGTAAGAATAAAATCTGAACTTTACTCCTCTAACGTTCTGAAGAATATATTTTCCATTCGAACTTATTTTACCTAATTTCATAAAGAAAACTCTTTCTTTGCAAGCGTGCTAGCTATAAGAAGAACTAAAATACTACATAGTCTCAACAAAGATAAAATTATATTTACACAGTTCTCGAGTCCTAGTTCAGTAATCAAAACGTCAGCATCATCTTGAGCTTATTTAGCAATAAAATTAAGTTTTCAACTTAACAATATCGAGATTAATCAGCTATTGTTGTGTGTGCTGGCAAGAAAATTTTCTTTATTCGTCGTAACATTCATAATTTCATCGAATAAAGCCTCTGTTGATATACAAAGTTTGGAGGATCGATTTAGTTTTTCGATAGATTTTAAAGTATTTTTGATTTAATTATATCCATCAAATACAGTAATTGAACGAAAATATAAATGCACATAATTAATATATGTCGCAACCATATGATATAAAGTATCAACTTGATGCCATATATCACGATGAATAAGAAATTCTCCATCGATGACAAACGTAATATTAGTTCAAAGCTACCAAACAAAGATGACTTTTAATTTTGCGCATTCCTATTTCATCATAGATCGCCAATTCATACTGCAAGTTGTCACGGAGTACTTCATCATATTTTTAGTGATACATTGTCAATTATATTCATTATATTTCTCTATCAACTTATTAAATATTTTTCAACTGAACTTTTTTATATTCTCCACGTACAACACCACTGAAGTTTCAATACTATTATTCAATCCTCTATACGCTGCTACAATGTTTTACTTTGATTAATTTAATTGTTTTGTTGACATGACAACAGATTTTTTAGGAAGAAATAAACAAATAGTGGACAGACTTGTTTTCAGAATAGTAAAATTAAATTGGTGCGACCTTGAAGTTTATTTCTTTTGTCTAATTCTTCTTCGTAATCTCTACTAGGATCCAGTATGGATTGAAGTTTGGATTACTTATCATCAGAGTGAATATAAATTTTGACAATACCGACTCGCAGATGTGAGAGATATTCTTCTTCAAATATTTGATCTCACAACTGCAGATTTGATGATTCAATTTATCAATAAAAAAAAAGAATAAGAGAGAAGATATATACATGTAAGAATATTCTATTTACTATCACCTAGCTCAGGACTACCATTACACCTTCATTCTTTGTTCTATTAATTAATTTAGTTCGGTAGTTATATAAGTTAGGAGGAGGACAGATATATCTTATTCATCTAACCTTAGCAATCATTTTAGGCCTGTACCAACGCAATATATTACAATGCTATATACTTGTTGGTATCCTATCCAAATTTTTATTATCTAGATCTTAAAACTAGTACCTTGGAGCACAGTGGTGATACTATAACAGGTATTTTGTCTTGTCGCGATTACACTAGAATAACAGAAATACCGACCTAAACACCCCACCATAAATACCTTGAGAGGTGGAGTCTTACCCATGTGTTCTACCGAGAGAGCGGCTCGCGAGGGAAAGAGGTTTTTTATTACAACATATTCTTTGATAGAGCAACAGAGGTTCAATGCATACTATAGTTACATTAACCTTTAAATGGTGAGGTGGGGTCTAGGAGACCCCAGCAGCCCTTTAAATTTCTGTGAATCCCCTTCCCCTCATGCTAACATCTTGTCCCCACCTGACATTTCCTGTCTCAACATGCTCTCACTGTAACTCACTTTTCCAGTCAGTTTCCTTCGTGTGTTTGGTCAGGAAAGACGTCTTGGGGTCCCACAGACCCCACCTCACTGCTAGTGTTCGGATTTTTTCAAATATAGTTTTTTCTAATATTCTGGTATAAATGTCGCGCGAACGGGTAATCTTTCGAAGTGATGATCCACAGTTTGCTAGATTAATTTTGGAGGAGCTCAACAGACCACTGGGTGATGAGTTGCCTATTTCTGATTTGGAAGACAGTGACAATGATGGTGGAGATGCAGATTTTGTTCTGAGTGATCATCAATCTGATTCGGAACAGAGTGAGGTGAGTGATAGTGAATCTACCGATGAGGATGGTGAGAGTGTGCCTCGTGATGTTTACAGAGGGAAAGGTAAAAACAGAATTCCGTATGTTTGGGGAAAACAAAAACCAAGACACAGAGGTAGGGCACCTGCCCATAATATAGTGAGTCATTTACCAGGATTGCGGAACGAAGCCAGAGCACTATCTCCAGGAGATATAAATCCTCTAGTGATGTGGGAACTTCTAATGCCCAATACTATGTTAGAAAAAATTGTGAATTTCACAAATACTCAATTAGAAGCATATAGAAGTAATTTCCAAGACCCGAACCGTACTGACTTACGCAATGTAGACCTGGTTGAGATGCGGGCTTATCTAGGTCTACTTTTGCTTTCTAGTATATCTAAATCCGGAAGAGAAAGCATGAGTTCCCTTTTTTCGGACGACGGGCACGGAAGGGACATTTTTAGATGCACCATGTCAATGAAAAGATTTTTTATATTGACGGTGTGTATTAGATTCGATGATAAAAATACTCGAGAAGCACGGAAACAAGAGGATCCAACTGCAGCTGTAAATGAAGTGTGGGCTGAATTTCTTCTCAATTCCCAGCGGATGTATTGCATAAGCCAAAATGCCTGCGTCGATGAAATGCTCGTCCCCTTTCGCGGAAGATGCAAATTTCGCGTGTACATGCCTAATAAGTCGGCAAAGTATGGCTTGAAAGTTTTATGCCTTACAGATGCTCGGAACTCATATCTTTTCAATGCGTATTTATATGGAGGAAAAAATTCAGATAGCATTGGCCTAACACATGAAGAAAAAAAATTATCTATCCCCACACAGTCAGTTGTCCGTCTTGTAAAACCCATAGAAAAATCGAACAGAAATGTTACATGTGACAATTGGTTTATGTCTATGGAACTCCTAAATGAACTAAAAAATAGAGGCCTAACAGTTCTTGGAACTCTAAGGAAAAATAAACCCGAAATTCCGAAAGAATTTTTACCCAATCGGGGGAGAGCACCTGGAAGCAGCTTATTCGGATTCACTAACGCAGCCACTTTAGTGTCCTACGTCCCCAAGAAAAATAAGGCTGTGATTCTTCTAAGCTCCTGCCATCACGAGGATAAGTGTGACGAAGTTTCAGGTAAACCGGAAATGATAATTGATTACAATTCCTTCAAAGGAGGAGTTGATAACCTCGATAAAAAATGTGCAATATATTCTTGCAATAGAAGAACACGGCGGTGGACTTTGGCATTATTCTTTGCTTTATTAGATATTAGCGCAAATAATGCCTATGTTTTGTACTCTGACAGTCGGGAACGGAGTCAAATGAATCGTTTTTGTTTTATTAAAAAACTCGGCTGTTTTTTGATAAAGGAACATTTGGAGAGAAGAGCAGTAAATCTCAGACTTCCCGTGAGCTTCGTCAAATAATCCAAGCAATATCAGGAATAAAACCGGAAGAACCTGTTCAACACGGGGGCCCACCGAAGAAGAAGAGATGCTACACTTGTCCCAGAAACAAAGACAGGAAGACAGCAAATTTTTGTGTTAAGTGCAACCAAAATATTTGTGGAGAATGTTCGCATGCCATATGCAAAAACTGTGTGTAGGCATCGAGTGCTTTTTTTCTCTCTCTCCCTCTCTTTCTTTATATTGTATTTATATGTTGTATTTATCATTTGTCTTTCTTTACATGTCTATTTCTTCTATATTGTAGGCTTTCTCTTTTTAATTCAATTTTTGTCATTTTTACACCAGTATATATTAAAAAAAAGAAAATTGTGAGGAACCTCATATTTGCCTTTCGTAAAAATTTATTGCTTGGATGTCATTGAGCATATTTCATAAAATATTAATCTAATCTATTTTATTCATAATTTCCTTTTTCATGGGTTATAGTAAGCTGACACAAAATTCATTTATTATTTTATAATTCATGTTTTGGCAATTGTTACTAAATAAATTGTAGAAGAAAGATTAAATATAAAGTAAATTTATTAGTGTCAATTATTTATTATTAATTTTATATTATTTTAAATTTAACCAGTTTCTTATGGTATTGGGTTGCAAGAACACGTATTAAAAGGTTAATGACCTATAAAAAAAATTTGGGCGTATATAACAAAGGAATTAAGTCTGGGGTCCCCTAGACCCCACCTCACCACTTGTGATTGTAAACTTCACCTCACTAGTTAAAGGTTAAGGGGGCCGCCTCGGTACGTGAAATAGTATCAATCGTGTGAGGAGGCCTCGTCTTAAAATGAAATGCTATCTGCTGTTTTCTTGAACTACAGCGTCTGTCTCTGTCTAATATTATCCTCTTTACACTTTCCCCACCACCCCATATCTACCACCCCATGTCAGGAGACGAGAAGCAACGGAAAGGAAACCTATCTCAAGGTCAAAAGGAAGAATGCGCGGCTGATCGCCCTACAGAGTCCAGCCGTCAGCCTGTATGTTTATTTTGTGGTATTTTGCTAGCTTGAGATTCTCCTGAAGGGTTCACAAACAAGCACAATCAATTCTTGATTAGATGGTTTAACTTGTCTAGAAACTGTATAATCCGAACGGGTAGTAGGACGCGATGCTTTAAAAAAACCAATTTTCTTGAACACACACTTTTATACATGTCACTTTATTTAGGGAAATGTGAATATTAACTATACAATAATTAATCACGTGTAGACCAAATTTATATTTTACCTCATTTAGTTGATAACAGTGGCGTCGGAACCGAGGAGTATAAGGAGTTCCATCACACGGCCCTATACACCCAACCCCTCTTAGATTTATTCTATCGGAGAAAAAGTTTTAGTAAATAATTATAAATAAGGTATAGTATACATAGATAATCGGTTAATTGGTCATGTGTAACCTATTTTACACTCTTAATTAATTTTAATTTTAGGTGCCTATTCAAGCTATCAGTAATTTCCTCTGATTATTCTAGCTGACAGGAAAAGAGGAAGGAAAGTTTTTGATTAAATGCACCCGTATTTGTTTAGATAAAGGGCTGTGGATAAACTATCTTAGTATATAAACTATAAACTTTCCCACGCAGGAGGACAAAATATTTATTAATATTGGATACCTTAGCAAACTATTTTGCGTTCTACTTGGTTTATTTTAGGGGAGACTTCAATTCGATCTATAATACATACGGGTAATACGGATATATCGAAGTGAGTGCTCATAGAAATAAGAATATATAGAAAGAGGGCGGGGATAGGGGTGTTGGTTGAGGGGGGTTGAGTGTGGTTGTTTTAGAGCCCAAAAACAATTAAGATGTATTTCTTCATCAACAAAGTGGGGGTGGTTAGAGATCTTTACTTGAGTTTACTATTGTTTAAACAGTAAACAAGATAGAGTTACATTATTTGGCAAATTAAAAATAAAATCGTAACTCCAAATAGTTTCTGAAAGCATCCAATTTACAAAAATATGACAGTGGAAGCACACTTCAAATATCTTCTAGACGGGGGATCCAAAGTACAGAAGTTACAAGTTAATTGTCAATCCAATCTATTACTTATATAAGATTCATACTTTGAATAAAATACTTCATGAGGCTATACAGACTAGACAGCGTTAAATCCAGTTGGGAATGTCTCACACTCAAGTATGGATTCAAGGGTATTGGGAATAAGGGGCTATAATCCCCCCCACCCCTTTCAGCTATCTTTCAAAAATTTAATTGACGGATTGAAGGGTGCTGTGCTTCTCTCCAGAATTACGTCCAATGTGTTCGAACATAACATGCTTCACCTTGTTTAACCTGAACCCTGGCTTTCCCGCACACTCCCCTCCTATTTCACTCCTCCTTTGTGTAATAAACAGCGTGTTATTTACTATTGATTTTATTTTCGTATTTTTACTAAAATATAGTCACCGGAATTAGGCATATTTATTTTTGACAGTTATTTTTTATATTAATTTAAAAATTATAATCACAAAGGAAACAGTGGCTATATCTAGAAATTAAAGATGGCAACCAAGTCCAAGATAACAGATATTTATAACCAGTATAAGTTTAATCAGCAACTATTAGGTACAAAATATACATAAAGAGCACCATTTTGAGCTTTGGAAATATTTTTTTTTCCGGAAGTAAAAATACTACTGGGGCACGGACCAACACTTTATTGGTTCCTAAAGGTATTGCTTTTGTTGTGTAGCCCCCCCTCCCCCCTTGAAAAAATCCTGGATCCACCACATATCTAATTGTATTGATATATTGGGTTATTTTCAACCATTGCTTTAAGGTGATTTAACATTGATAAATAATTGCTTTGTATTTAATCTCTTATTTATCATTCATGTTCTTCAGGAGAAGGGGGGGGGGCGAAGGCTTGGACCCACTGGATCCCCTTGTGTGTACGCCTATGCTCTATAGGGATCTTATTTTTAAAATTTGCTAGAAGAGGGTCACTCCAACTTTATTTCAGATACAAATAATTTAAAAAATCCAGGTGATGACTCCAAATTGATTCTAAAAACATCCGATTACCAAAATGTCCAGGTGAGGATAATTTCAAATACCATTTAAATACATAAATTAACTTTTCAACTAAAGGCGAGGACCACTCCAAATGGCTTTTAGAAGAATCTAAATAAATAATAAAAAAAAATTCGAGATGACTTCTCCAAATAGCATAAAAATAATTTGATTTTCCAAATTTGGGGAGGAGGATATTTACAAATAACTTTTAGGGACATCCAAGTTTCAAAAATTTATCTTGAAGAGGGGTAGAGTAAGGTAGGAGGTGAAGGGGGGAAGGCAACTTCTCAAAAAACTCCTTTTTTGCTTACGGCCCCCACCACCCCGTTTTTTCACAAATAACGTTACGCCGCCACTGGTAGCAGACAATCCTCGCAACTGGTACAAAATGATGGTGCGTGCAGCCCTGAACTTTTTTTTAATTGAACTACTATTGCCAACCAGAGAAGCTACGGCGTAGAGGTTTACAAGGGTGAAAGTTGAGAAATTGAATTTTATAGCTAGATTTTCATAAATAAGGCATAGACTAGAATTTTTTTGATACAGTAGTGATGAATTTTTATTTAAATATATATATATTCATAATTTGTATTTCAGCTAGTAGCTCAAAAATCTCAGACAAAAAGTGTAGTTACCTGAGCATTTTATTGCTAGGACATATTATATGCATGCAAAATAATACATGATCTAATTTTGTCAAGCGTGTTCAAGTATTAATTATTGTAACATAAAACTTGTAATTTTGAAAAAATCAAACAATTTAATTTTAAAAATTTAAAACAAATATTCCAGTACCCTATTTTTATTATTATGTACTCATGTGAAACAATATTATACTTAAATTTAATTTCTTATGCATTCTTAATAACACATTTTTGGTTTTAAAATAATCCTTTGTTACTTTTTGAAAACAAAACTATAAATTAAATATTAAAACAACAGTACAGAAAAAAAAAAAAAATTTACTAGGGACGAGGAAGTATTTGATACGAAAAAGTGCTCTCACACTAGCGTGTATAAAACCAAAGTAAATTTCACATTTAAAAAACTACCGCTAATGCACCTTGGTGGAGATTCGTGAAGATTATCTCAACATTTAAGGCACTAGGTGACCTGGTGGTCTAGGGATAAGGTGTCAGACTTCTGTGTTGGGGGTCCGGGGTTCAATCCTCGGTCCCGGCACAGATTTATCTGATTGCCAAACCCTTCCTTCTCCTCTGACAAGACGTGTATTAATCACAACTTGTGAATGTAAGGAATGCCAGGCCTCCACCGTGGTTCGGATTCTACGTTAAACTGTAGGTCCTCCATCTCATCCCACAATCACCCTACCATTACACATTAGCGTAAGTGCGTATAACCCGAATGAGTACTAAGACACGGTGTTAATAATAATGTAAGGCATTAATCCTGAAACATTTGTCAATATTTAGTGCATGATTAGTGCTTTAAATCCTGCTGTCTCAAAATTAGTTCTTTATATACAACGTACTAAGAGGCGTACACTACTGGCTGAAGGAGACTAGCTTCACACAACCCCACCATGTAAAGCAATAATTCAGAAACACGTATCAATACTTAAGGCCCGTTGACACGGTGTTAGTTGACTAATGCAAGTACACTAATTTGGCTGCGCGCGCACAGCTTGCACCGTGTAAACAGACAAGCAAGCTACTAACATGCAAGTCCACTTGCAACTGAAAAAGTTGGTTACCTTCCAACTTTACTAATGCAAGTAGACAATTCAAAATGGTGGCAACTGAAGAATTAGTTGTGCGGCGGACACTTATTTGTGGAATGTTATGAAAAGGATTATTTTTGTGCAATTTTAACCACCGAATTCATAAATATAGGAATGGGAGGGATATTGCACTAGAGGATATTGTAAAGTTATATCAGCAGTAAATAAAGTTTCCAAAATAAAATGTTAGGCCTACGTACATTTTTCAAATGTTCTTTGTGAGAGATATTTTTTAATATCGGTAAACAAATGATATCAATAATTTTAACAAACCATTATTTCCTACCACTCAACGTGGCATGTGTAATTTTTTTTATATACGATCACAAAATATAATACAACATTGTAATATCGTGATTAGTTCCGGCAACATAATATTCGTGTTATCGGCAAGTAAGGCATGAATGACCGGTGGTTTTCACGCGAAACCTTCGGCACGTTGTCCAATCTCCATATTTGACACTTTAAACAATCTTTATAAGTTTTAATTATAAATGTTCAGCCCACACACTTCAAACACTTGTAGTAATGCTTTGGAATATTTAGTAGATGCATAATATAATATTATCGTATAGCAAACCAAATAGTCTATATTTAAACCAATCTACAAATTAATGAATTATTACTTTTAAGGCATATTTTAGTCCTAGCAAGCTAGCATTTAACAAGATGTTTTGTTATTAGTATACCAAAATTTAAAACGGGTCTAAAAAAACTTGCGTTAGGTCTATTAAAAAAATGCCCAACAAATTAATTTAAGCCTATTATTATTTAAAAAAAATATTTTAGGCCTACCTAGAATTTAACAAGATATTTGGTTATTAGTATACTAACATTTAAAAGAGGGTTGAAAAAACCTGGGTTGGACCTATTTAAAAAAGTGCCCTACCGAATTTGGTTGTATTGGGATTTATTTACCTTAGTTGAGGTTAATTTTATTTAACATGTGTGCTAAATAAGTTAACAAATCAAGTAAAATAATTTAATAATTATTTGGGATCAACTAAAATCTATTTTAATGTATTAAGGAACTAAGAAATAGGAGACACACTAATCACTAACTTTTTTATGTTGTCTACATAAAATAATTTTTTTAAATAGGTAAACTAATTATTAAAACATATTTTCTATCACACATTGTAACTATTCTTTACATTTAATTCTAGTATTATAATTTCGATTAAATATTGCTTCCTAACTACAACTTATAATGTTTTTCAAATAAACTAATTATGATAAATTCCGTCTACTGAAAAATTGTAATTTATGTTGCCACCCATACTTATTCTAAATTCACCCTTACTAGCTCCTAACACATAAGCGTAATTAGTATTTGCGTATAAATTACCCGAACGAAAAATGAGACGCATTGATAAAAAAAATAAGGCTCCAATAGAGAGACCAGTTATCACCTCTCTTCCTTTTCAGCCATGTTTTTATAAGCGCTACTAATACAAGTGAAAAATACGTGTCAACACAACTAACATGTTAGTAAGCTAATACCACTAAACTTGCATTAGTCCACTAACACCGTGTCAACGGGCCTTTAGTATATAATCCTTGCTTTCAATCAATAGTGCTCAGTAATGATTAGAAATTTTAGGTTTACCTCCAAAAAGTTGCTTGAATTTACAGTATATCACTAACTTCTATATCTTGAAACGACCCTAATTGTTGCCATATTTACGGTCAAATAATACGGGCTTTGTTTAATATTGAAAAGGCAAATTCACACTTACTCATAAATTAAATATGTTGCTCAGTATTTTTATATTGTAAATCTGATTTTGGAACTTTTTCAGTTGAGAAAACCAATCAGGCACTAAGCATTATAATAATTGCTTTAGATTTAACCTTCACGTATCAGAACTGAATTAATCATTATTAAAATTAAATGTTATCTTGCGTGTAATAAAAATTTTGTTTTAATATATAGTTATACATATTTTAAGAAATTAAATTGTCCATTATCACTTTTTTGGTAATTAGTACACGTACAGTAAATATATACTTTCCCTCTCATTTCTCATCATGTAATGTTTATTTTTACAATCCAAGGCATGGCCAAACAAATAAATGTTTTTAAATCTAAGAAACAGAATTCAAATGATGGTTTTTTACTTCACGGGACTATCTTAATTAAACTTCCGGACGGGATTTTAACCCCGTTCTCCTGAATATAGGAGCAACAAGGTAAAATTAAACTAACACGTAACTGTTAAACAGTGAACTAGCCTATTTTTATACTAATAAATCAGTATGTACTTACTTTGATCCATCAATAAAACGCTTCTTCCATCCTAATTTTTTGCGGTGAGCATATAGTCGAAGTCTAGTTTTTTTCCCTTTAAGATAGCCCTTTTTGATTGTGTTATTGTTCAAAGTCAGAAGTTTTAGTTTATCGGAAAAAAATATAATTCTATGTTATTAATATATAATTATAATAGCTATCATAAGAAGGCAAGCATACACAACTGTTCGGAAACACAGGACTAGTTTGTAAACACATTTATTCATACATTTACAATAAAAGCTATAACAGATATTATTATTTGAAACCATTTTAAACACCTATTATTTAAACATGTGCCGGCTCACTGTGCGTTGTCTCAACTCTCAACACAGCGAAGGCAGACATCAAACTAAAAGAGCGCATGCGCATGGTGTCAACTACCTTTCCTTCTTTCTCCGGCTATTCTTTACTTCCAAAGCGTAGATGGGGGATATGGCTGCGCCACATGATGGCCGAAAAGCATTAGCTTTAACGCGTCAAAACAGCAAAAGGAATTAGCAATTATCTTTACATTTTCTGTTGTGACCTTATCAAAAAATGACTTAATTTGTTTCTGATATGTTGTATCTAGGATTATCTAGTAGTTACCCTCGTCTCAGAACTGTGACAATATATTTAAATGGCCATTGAAAATGAGCAAATTACGATATTTCATTCATTTTTTATATATATAGATTATCAAGATGTAAGGTTGAGAGTACTAGATAAGCATGTTCCCACCTTTTCTCTTCATTTTGGCTTAGGTTAAGTTTGGTAAAAATAAAACACTACCTAACCATGGCCTATTTCCTGAACGTCTGTAACGCATTCCAATGCTCTGGAAGGGCGCCCCCTTAAGGTGTGGCAGAAGGGAGCGCCAGTATTTTTACAGTTTTTATAAAATTTAAATTTCTTGATCAAAATAAATACAATATTCCTCCAGTAGCAACATCGAGTTTAGTTTTCTACATACACCAATATTAACAGATCTTGAATATCTGTCAGGGGTGCCTTGTAATTTTTTCAAAACCATTTATATAAAGAGAAAAATTTTGACAGACACAAATGACAGATATTCAAGATCTCTTGATAATAGTATGTGCAGAAAACTAAACTATATGTTGCTACTGGAGAAATATTTTATTTACTTTATGACCTGGTGGTCTTGGGGTAAGGTGTCAGACTTCTGTGCTGGCGGCCGGGGTTCAATCCTTGGTCCTGGCACAGATTTATTTGATTTCCAAACCCTTCCTACACCTCTGACAAGACATCTTGTGAATGTGTGGAATGCCAGGCTGCCACCGTAGTTCGGATTCCACGCTAAACTGTAGGTCCTTCATTTCATCTCACAATCACCCTACCATTACACATTAGCGTAAGTGCGTATAACCCAAACGGGTAGTTAGACGCGGTGCTAATAATAATAATAACAATAATTTATTTACTTTTGCAAGAAACTTCAATTCTATAAAAAACTGTAAAAATACTTGCGCTTCATTTAGTCACACATTAAGGCAAAAATCTATCAACGAAA
>JBCFYV010004365.1:0-21386 GCA_039000515.1 Timema cristinae | reverse complement strand
CTGATCTTTCAAAAATAAATTCACGTTGAAACTGAATTGACACGTTCACAAGCTTCGTTGATTTTCAAAAAATTTTTGCTAAGTCTTTCCCGTACATCCTAACTGAGATTAGAAAATTATTCAACGTCTAATATGAATTAAAGGGGGTGAACCCACATTTGCGTAGAGGGAGAGTTGAAAAAACCCATACTCTGTACATCTTAACTGAGATTAGAAAATTATTCAACCACTAATTACGAATTAAAAGGAATGAACCTGCATTGCGTAGAGCGAGAGTTGAAAAAACCCATAATCTGTACATCCTAACTGAAAAAAAAACATTTTTTCGATTGATTTGATTAATCCAGAAATGGTTGTAATAAACGTCCCTTCGAAGCTTTATGAGCCCCGTCTTGCTGTTTTTGGAATGCCCGGGTCACTAGCGTAAGTCGGCTTTGGAGAGCTCCTTCAGCTGAGCGTCGGTGGTAGAGAAAAACGCGCCGGTAACCACAGTTATATTTGTTCTCCAACAAGGCGAGAACTCTGCGTCCGTATCTAGTTGTCACCCCTTTTATATTAATGATATAATAACCATGACCTATCTCTAAATCTGTCAGCTTCCTTGATACTATTTCACTCGAGCCGATTGCTGACAAAGCGCTGCTGAGTATTCACTAGACATTCTTGATGATGTTGTTTTAAAATATAAAGATTAAAAGATAATGAATTCTACTTAAAGGGGTACTCAAAATATAGAAGTAAGGACTGCAAACTACTACTCCCTCTTCAGGGGGATGGAGCGAAAAGGGTTTGGAGTCGCTTAGCCCCTCCCTCTTTAGTGCGTGAGAAGTTTCGACTCATTTACTTAATCCCCTCTTGAAAATTCTCACAGACCGCTTACTTTCAAAATGAATCTCTGTCATGTTCAAAGCGAGACACAGATGTTAACTTCCTGAGACGTTCAAAAAGCGAAACAGATTTAATTCCTGAGTTAAAAACTCTCTCACGGCTAGGGGAGCAGAACTGACCCGGGTAATTCGCAGGAAAACGTTCTTCACTTGTCACACCCCGGAGGGTGTGAGTTTGGGGAAAAAACGGGGGGGGGGGAGCTGAGCTAGCAGGAAAACATTCTTCACTTGTCACTCCCAAGGAGGTGTGAGTGGAAAGAAGGGCTTTTTTCAACTCGGTTTAGAGAAGCCTGCGTCATAACCCCTAAGATTAAAGGTTAACCCTTTTTTTTTCTAATTCATTTTCATGGGGAATCTTACCGCCCTATGACAAGATTGCTTATCACGACAATCGTACAAGCCTTTCTCTAATGCTCCGCCTCCTTCAGCAAGTCATTTCTCCCCCACCTCTCCGCACCCGCGAGTCCACGCCGCGGGAGGGAAAGGGGTGAGGGGAGGGGAGGGAAAGGGGTGGAGGGAAGCTATGTGTCATTTCCATCCTGAAACATGAATTCACGAGAGCGAGAGAGAGAGAAAGAGAGAGACAGAGATAGAACCCACGTCCGCGAGTCTCCAGCGCGGGGGTGGAGAGGGGGAAAGGGGTGAGGGGAGCCATGACGTCATTTCCGTCGCGATAGTTGACTTTTCTTACTACTGACCCCTTCCAAGGCTTTCACGCATCAGGTCATCCAGGATAATCAGCTTCGGAGAGTCATTACAGGTGTCATCCATTTCCGATAAACCCTTACAAATTATGAAGTGGGGACTTGACCCGTCTTGTTCGAATCCCGGTTGCCATAAATAATAACACCATGTGATTTTATCAAATTTAACGTCACATATTGTGTCAATGTGATGGATAAATTCGGCTACAAAACGCGACTTTCCACATCCGGAAGGGCGCTTATGATGGCCGAAAATGGATGTTTCAACTTGTCAATTATTATTTAAGACTGAGCTTATAAGCTATATGAGTTTGTAATTATAGGATAAGAGGGAGGTGCGGGTGTAGACGTTAAAACACAAACATAACAGTTTTTTTACAATATTTATTTACAATCATGAAAAGTATACATTGATATTTATTTACACACAATGAAAAGTATACTGGGATATTTACAATATATATATATTTATACATATTGGGAATAGTGGCTTCTGTACTAAATATTAAAAAAAGATGGTTTAATTACAATGTAATTCATAGAGATGGTTTCAATTTAAAGCATAATATGATATATATAATCAGTTTTATTATATTTGACTAGAATTAAAACAAATATATATACAAACAGAACCCCGGTGTCAATGATGGAGTAATCATATTTTCCAAGTATATTTTTCATGGCGTGAGCATCTACAACTGAAAAAACAAGGTTTTTTGGGCTTGGGGGGCTTTCAGAGGTGACTTTGGGGTTCGGGGGTGTGTTGGGGGGTGTGGGAGAAGGGGTCGTGGGCCCCTTAGATTTTCCACGCTCTACACTGCCACATCGGCCGGACACACGGTATTGGGGGGGGTGAGGGGGGGAAAGAGAAGGAAGAAAAGAGGGGTTTGACGAGATGCGGGGAAGTGAAAGGAGGGTCACATTCAACGGTCCCTTTCTGGCGGCAAAGGTTGTGCTCCCCTCAAGCTGCAAGTTCCCTCACAAAAAGGTTGGTGAAGGGAGTATCTTACGCACTCTGCACCAGGTCGGTTGTTCAGCCGTCACACTCTATGCTCTGCCCCGGACAAAGAGGTAATGTCCACATAGCGATGCCACCGGCGTTTGGACCACATGCCAATAAAAACTCCAACGTCCTAATCAATGAATAAAAAACCCTTTAATTTCAAATAAAAATCTATGAGTATACATAAAAAAACAAATAAAAAAGCTATTAGTATACATAAAAAACAAAAAATACAAGTACCAAACATGTTTGGAACAAGAAACATACAGGTCTGGAACACGGGAAAAGAGGGCAGGAGGAAGAGAGGGGGCAGGAGGAGGGCGGGAGGGGAGGGGAAAACCAGCACCCAATCAGAGAACGAGAAGGTGTGATCACGTGATCAATTTCTGGTCAGTTTGACATTATTGGCAGTGGCGGCTTGTAGCTAAAATTAGTGGGGGTGCTGCTCTAGAAATGTTTTAACCTTTGTTTTTAAAATTGTGTAAAAGAAAACAACATGTATAAAAAGAAAATGTATATTCAGGAACTTGATAAAATCTTAACAAAAACAACCCAAACAATTTTACTTACTTTAACTTAAATTCTTACAGTTCAAGCTTGATCTATTCATTTAAAAATTAAATCCATTCTTCTCGTTTTAATTTGGGCAAAATTTCAACTAATTTTCTCCTTGATCTCTGGATGATGAATTGAGGAAATTTTTCTTCATTGAAAGTACTGCAAGCGCATTTAATCTTTCTGTTAAAATAAAATAACAGAAAAAAATGAATCAAATAGATTAGCTGGAAGCAGAAAAAATAATCTAATTCTACACTCTTCTACACTTTTATCACACATTCAAGAATATGGTAAACATGGTTTTTAAGCACAACACACGCTGAGTAAAAAAACTTCTTCCTTCCACCATTTACACCAGAGCCAACACTGCGGAGCAACAGTGCTCTTTCTACCTGGCAGTCCCGCCTTCCTCCCCACTCCTCTCCTATGTGCGCATGCGCACAACATTCACATACCATGTCACTGGCACTGTGAAGGTACAGTTCCATACAAAGATTTTGTAACTTTTTCATAAACTGGGGGATGGCTACTGAAGTACTTGACATTAAGATTAAGAAATATATATTGTACTACAAAAATAAAAAAAAAAATTAAAAAAAAGGACTCATTATATTAAATGTTTAAGATAATATAGAATGGAAATAAATCGGTGCTGCAATTTCGCAGTGCCTATACACGAGGGCCGCCACTGATTATTGGTTCCAATGAACAAAGGAAATAAAAAGCTCAAAACAGATAAACTTATAATTTTGCGTTCATCAAGAAATATATTGTCAATTAGAGTATTTAATTGTGTTTATTTATATTTTAAAACAAGTTAATTATCTATTATGTTACGTTAAAAACATTTTTAAGACTGGTAAAAATTAAGTTTATAATGGAGCTATATTTTGCTCTACGTACGCCATCTTGTTCGAGTTCATATTATGGTATCTTTTCCAGACCCTTGTGAATTTGTATTTTTATCAATGCGGTCCTAATTATATATTTATTTATGATTGGAGTAAATAAAAGTGTGTACTGGTTCACCTTGTAAGACAACGCATAGGTGGAAACCAGGATATTTCGGAGGGGGGGGAGGGGGGGGGATAGGTGCTCTCACCGGGATCGGTCCGGCTGATGTTCCCCTCAATAAATTTTTGCCAGAAAAATAAATTCAAAATTTGAGAGTAAAATCTTAAAGTAATTTTTCAGTGTAACGCTAGTCTTGAAAATAATCCTCAAAGGAAATTTGCACTATTATTGAAATTAATTACAAAAAAATTAATAAGAACATTCACAAAATAGTGATTATTCAGAGGTAAATAAGTTTAAGAAATATAACAATTATTATATAAATATTTTTTTAGCTATTCAATCAATCATAAAAAAATAGATGGTATTTTTCAAATTTCGAACAATCGAATTTTAACCCCACTCTATGTAGAGTTGTTATTTCTCACTCAAGCTGGGAAATTTTCCAAACAAAGACACACTAACACGTTTGTGTGGGGTATTTTTAATAGTTTTTGGTTTAAATCCCGTTATTTAAAAAATAAATTTTTTAAAGTCTTTTTTAAATTTATTAATCGGGGAAAATCGTAAATAAAAAAAAATATAAAAAAAATTTAAGCTTAAACAAGGTTTGTGCAACAAATGAGAGAGTGTGCTTGGGGCCAAAAAATAGTACACAAACTTATGTTGTGCTTTATTTGCATGTAAGTAAATTATTGTTTTTTTACAATCAGTAAAAATCCATTTATTTTTTTAAAAGTATTTTTTTTTTAAAAAATTATTTGAAAAAATTAATTAAAAAAATCTCCTAAAATTAAAAGTATTTTTAATGAGATAACATACCACTTTACTATGAATATTTTAAAGTGAACTATTAGTCCTGGTAGGCCTAGTAACTTTTTTATTATTACACAAATGTTGAAAGTTTTATTTATTTCCAAAAACTGAGAGCTATGGTATAAACTCAGGCTTCCTGTTGTTTGAACTCCCAAATCTTTTTAAGGGTTTTTTCCCAATGTTGACTTTAAATTTTCTCGATGTACTGTAATATTTTTAGTAAAGCGAGTCACGTAAAACCATTTTTCAAAAAATACCATTGTTTTCTAAGTTTTTTTTTTTTTGAAAAAATGTGGTCATATTTAAAATAATTTGTTTGGCAGATTATTTTTACTTAGGGTGGGGGGGTGCGTTAGAGATGGGGAGGCCACTAGAAAAAACCTTTCTGGGTTGGAAAACCCGCGGGTTTGGGACTGAGGAGGTCATATTTTGTATTTCCCCTCTAGAAAAATTTGATTTTAAAAGTGAGTCCTTTAAAACTATTGGTTGGTGGTCATAAATTTTTGGGCCCCACAAGGGAAAAATCAAAAGGGGGGAATCCTTTCTCGACCGGGGTTTCCAAAATAATGGGGTTTGGGGGTATCAGTTCTGCGACCGGGTTCTATCTATAGGTTTTGGGGGTTCAGTTCTGCGCAGGGTATTTTATCTATAGGTTTTTTGGATCAGTTCTGCGGGCAGGGTATCTATCTATGGTTTGGTTTGGGATCAGTTTACAAGGGGGACTACAAGGGTTGGTGGGTTTAAAATTTGGGAAAAAAAAAGGTACCTAGATATGGGGTTTTGGGGGGATTTATTTTGTGGTTTTTATTTTGGCAATATGAAACCTAGCAATCACGTTTCCTTACCTTGATAACGGGAATTTTTCGTTTCAACGGTTTTTTGCTTTTAAATATAAAAAATTTGTATGGCCTCTTTCACAAACAGAACATAACTTAAATTTAACATTATGTGCTGAAAAACTATTACATTAACCTGAAAATTTCACTTGGAAGAACAAAGGGGATACCCCCGGCCTTACACAAAATTTATGTTTTAAAATTTTTCCCTTTTTTAAAAAAGGTGTTGTATTATTTGAACTGAGGGATAAAAGACGGTGTATTTGAATGTCTCGTGTTAGCAAAGTTGCATGAAGCACCTCCTACAGGTTTCTGTGTCCCGATAATACCATCTGAATAGGGGAAAGACGGAGATGAGTCTGCCCGACACGGGGCTTCCCATACACACAAAAAAAAGACACTAATTTAAATTTGAATCCCTCTATAGTACCGTTTTATTGAAGAAACCATTTTAAAAAAAACCATAACTTGTTTGTCTTAAACACGAAATTTGGTTGTAAAAAAATTTAATTTTTCTTTGTTTTCTTTATCAATAATTTATTTAGGGGATTTTAAAAAAATAATTATCAAAATATTTGTATTTTAAATTTTTTTTATGGATTATTGTTTCATTTCTTTTTGCATTAGGCCCACTTTTAAAAAAAAATGTTAATTTCAAAAATTGAATTTTCCCTTTTTCGGTTGTGGCAGGGGTGATCACCCTTTTGGCTCCAAACCCTTGTATATCCTAAGGAAAACATGTGTTCTCGGGTGTGGGAGCCCCCGGGAGGAAAGGGGAAGGTTTCCCCAACCGTCTTTTTACTCGCCACAAGCAAATTTTGACAATGCTGCGGTGTGTATGTCGGATTGTAGTCGTGCGGAATGAGTCAACTGGGACTGGCTTGGTGAGTAATACAACTTCTCCGAATTTATGTTGTAACAAAGTTACATATCTTCTACAATTTTTTTTAGCACCGAATTTTACTACGAGTAATTGTTCGGGTTATACGCTCACGTATTAATTACGCTAATGGTTTTAGGGATTATGATTATATTAATAAGAAGCGAATCTAAATTTGCGTGGAGGAACAGTAAAAAACCAATTTTGAAAAACTGCCTCAGTACATCCGACCGAGATTCGAACCTGGATCTCCCCATCATCGGCAGTTTAGTCTACTGCAAGAGCAGCGCCAGACATTTATTACTGTTTTCCTGCTAATAATTGTAACCAGTGGCGATCGGTGACTTTTCTCAAAGAGGACTAGGTTTGAAGACACTCCCATTTATGGGTTAAAGAGGAATACTCTCCATATAATGTACAATATGTTAACTTAGCAAATACACTTTTACAGGTCATAGGGTAAGCAATTTATCTCCTCCAACGATTCATAATATTTAGACATGGAATAAACAAACCCCATACATTATAATAAATATATAAATAAAACCAAAACATGGAAAAAATAAACACATACATAATTAAACAATTAATAAAAAATTAATGGTTGAATCTTACCTTTATTGGTATATTATTTCAATCCTTCTGACCCCTTTCTGAATGAATTTTCGATAACAGCGTCGTAGAATGATTTTTGACTCTGCAGTTCACATTAGAAAGCCATTTTCGACTGACAAACAGAGAAAGTGTGGGAGCCTATTCTCCACTGAGGGGTTACGCAAAGTCGTCTTTTTTACGTTCAAACAAGGGGAAGGTGCGCTCAACAGTGGATGTGCTATGGTATTGTTGATATCAAACAACACAATTTTTTATGTGTCTTGGAACGCTTCTTTGCTAAGTCTGATTTTTCCAGGAACTTCATAATTTCAGTCACAGTCTTATCTGAAAAGTTTTATAGTCTGTATTCTGACACTAATTCACTCCGAAAATTGCCAAAATTGAAAAAACTACAATAGCTTGACTTAAGTGACAAAAATAAACTTTCAGGAATCGAGATTTGAAGTTTTGAATTTTTTTTTAAATCTAGCAGCTCAATAAATTGCAGCTCATTAAGATCTTGAAACCTCAGCTCCATTTGCCCAACCATGGTGTCCATAATTCCATTATAAAAACGCACATTTTTATTTCTTGGATTTAATGAGCCATCTTCTCTACGTCTCTTCTTAGGAGCTTCCCGTTGTCATCATCTTCTTTTTTTCTATACGTCTCTTCAAAGTCGTTTCTAGCATTTTGAGGGGAAAAATTTGTCTCTTTTACTTTATCGATGCAGTATTTCACATCGAAAGTTTTGGTTTGAAGAATTTTGAATAATGTGTCGGTGAAGAAAAAAATGTTGCGAAAACCTTCAGTAGAAAGGCGAAATCGAAATCTCTCAATGATGACGCATACCCTTTAGCAGTCCACGAAAGCATCAGTATCCCAACTATCTGGATTTTCAGCAATATTCTCAAAAAAAACTGTGTGAGTTTGTTTTATTTCATTCACGTGTTCACAATTCGGGAAATTTTATAATTCCACCTTGTACTGACAACTGTTGGAAACCGCTTCTTTACCTCAGATTGATTAAGACGCATTAATGCGTTTCGATGAATGTGAAAAGAAAATTTGGAATGCCATTCAATGTCTTAAAAAAATATCTTGCATTCTGTTATATGATTCAAAGACTGTGAAAGAAAAAGATTGAGTTTGTGAGCTTTAAACAGTGGATGAAGAGTGCACCTGGGCACCTCTTTTTCACAAGCGTTTGTACCCCTTTTAAATGTCCAGAAAATGTAACGGCTCCATCATACGCTTGTGCTACAAGTTTTGCTCACAATTGAAACTCGAAAGGATTCGAAAACATGCCTACTTAAAATAATTGCAGTGCGATCACTGCAAACATCTAAAAAGCCAAATAAATCTTTAATATAGACCTCGAAAGTTGAGAGAGCTTTGCAATGTCCGTAGTTTCATCCAACATTATTGCTAGAAAAAATGCATAAATTTATTTCCGACTTAATCTTATCCAAATTAAATCACCAGCACCCTTCAATGATGTCGTTTTGAATTTTGTTGGAGGTTCCTTTAAACGGGCCCCCTACTCTGGAGATGAAAATCCAATTTACTATCGTATTTTGAAAGTAACTGCATTAGTTCAATGTAGTTTCCCCGGTTAAGGGAATCTTCCGTTCGTCGTGACCTCAGATGGCAGCTCTTGCTTTTGCCAAAAAACAGCAAATATCAATTAATTTGTTTCATTAGTTCCAGGTTTTGAATCAACCTCTGCATTATTTTTTTTTAAAACGTTTTAAAACCATTTTTGCTCACTCAGTCGAAAAAATTTTTAATTTAGTTTTTTGCGGATAGGTGGGGTGAGATTTTCATGGCGCATCTTGGCTTTTTGAAAATTGTTGATATCACAAAATCCGTTATTATTCCACACTCCCTGATTTTTCGAACAACACACAAGGGCAACAATACAGCCTGTTTCTTGATTTGCATGCAGTTAACCATTTTGAAGAGGTATAATATTCTGTTTTGAAAAGACGCGTATAGTCTTTCATTTTTGTTTTAGCAGAAAAAGTCTGGAGTTGGCCTACCTTTCATTATTACTTGCTGCTTCTTTTCTAAAGTGAGGGGTCCAAACAAAACTGCGAATAATCGGTTGAGAGCACAGCATTGAGAAAGGTGATCGGCCCTGCTAGATCCCACTGAAACTACCTTCACTAACCTGCTACTTGTCTCAGGTCCCCTTTCCCCCAAACTTTGTTGGGAGGGAAAAAAGTTTCCAAATCCGAGTCACCCCTTCCATATTTCACACTTTCAAACACTGTCAAACTAAATTGACAATCGAACACTTTAACACTTCGCAAGATCTCTTTTCATCAATGGACAATTACATAAGCTTAAAAACCACAACACTACCACTTATAAGAAGCAAAACCAAAAATTTCATTTACTGTAACAGAACGCCAAGAGTTAGCATATATCTTTTTATAGAGACGGACTAGGCTGGCTTCACTAGTTCCTCTCCCCGGTAAGAGCCCATAAGATCGAGCGCTTCCGATGTTAGTTGGGAGAGGGGAAGGGGTCCGCGCAAGCGCGGGAATAACATTGAGTATGTGACAGCGCTTCTGATGTTAGTATGTTGTCAAATTTTAGAGAGGGAAGGTGGTGTGGGGGCAGCGCCAAATAGCTAGAATATCGTTGAGTATTGTGAAGCAAATTGAGACTCAGATAGATTTTTATTTTTATCTTTCATTTCCCGTTAAATTTAAAATCAAAACAAATAAAACTAAAAATGTCTGGGGACTAGCCTAGTCCTACTAGTCCATTGACGGCAAAGCCCCTGATTGTAACCCTATATCATCTTTTTTTTAAATTATAAATTTTATTATTGTTACCTATTTATTTCTCTTACTCATTATGAAATTTTTTCCCAATCTCTACTTTGTTATACATTTATTTTGTACTAGTAATCGTTACTCCTTTGCATATTTAGAGTGAAGGGGAAGTGACCCTTACAAAGTTTTTGAATACATAGTACATAGTACATAGTCAAATACATGGATACATAAAATGCCAACAATCTACTGGACAAAATATTATTCTGGACTATGATAACGTCATATCACAGTCACGGCATTAATTAATGTTACTGACGACATAAAACTGGCAATAGACAACAGACCATGTATTTCTAGCACACTTAGATTCAGTCAGTTTTCAATAGTCAATCATGAAATTTTAGTTAATTACCGTAAATTTTTTAATTCACCCGATATATCTTAAATTGTACAACAATGTTTTTAATCTTTACTAAATTTCGGGTGACTTGGTGTAGATGGGGGTACGCAGGGGTAGTTCTTGGGGCCCCTGTTGTTTTTCCCAGTTAATTTATGCCCTCCGTCGTAGGTCATAAAATCATCTGTACCAGAAAATTTTCCCAAAAATTTTTTTTGTTTTCCCCTGCTTATTTTAAAAGATAACCCTTTGCCTTCATAACCAATCTTTAATGCAGTGCACAAATGAGCAACTTATAATTTGTTTGTTTTTTTAACCCTGGTAAATCTAAATTAAAGGGCTCGGGCAGTAGTAACAAAGGGGTAAAAATATTTGTCAAATTTCCCTTTAACGTTCACGGGAAAAAAACATTTTTTGCTTGTGCAATTTTTAAAATGGCTGAAAATTATTAACTAAGGTTTAATAATGGTGTTAAAAAATTCGAAAAAACATGATCAAAAGGGGAATTTAAACTTATTTTTTTAAATTGTAATTAAATTCTTGTTTCTTTTCTCTCTGTTTTACGTAAGCATTGGTCTACCCCCCTTTCCCCCCTTGCCTGCAAAAATAAGTTAAGCTCGAATTCCCCCCACCCTAAATTTTTACGATATATTTAAACCCCCCCCTAGATAGATTATTTGTATGTACAAAAATTTTTCTAACAAATACAAGAAAAATCATTTCCCGGTAAGCAGAAAATAATGTAAAGGCAGGCGAAAAAACCCTAATAAGTAAACTAAACAAAAAAATAGGCATAAATTTGGCTACGTAAAATTAAAAAAAAACCCAATCTAGTGAATCAAATAGCCAAAGCTATAAATTTTTACTTTTGTGAGGATTTTTTTCCCTCTAGATATATTCGGAAAATGAAAAAATGACACCCGGACACAGGTATCGAACCCGGGGGCCTTTTTTTAGTACTCAAATGCTCTTAAAACCCCTGGTATCCAGGAATATCCCCTGTCCAGGGGAAGCAGGACACAAAAGATACACAACCGCTGGTTAAAAAGTGCTTTACTCTTTTTTGAGGGTTTATCCTTCGATGTAAGGGTCGCTAGTGCGGTCCCATTAACACAGCGCATCAAGTGAGCATTTTTTAAACGACTCACTTTAAAAATCGAATTTCTAGAGGGCAATACAAAAAAATTGGACTCAGTTAACCCCGTCGGTTACAAGAAAAGCTTAATAGCGACCTCCCTGTCTTTTTCCCCCGTCAATAAGTACCCCAATCCTGCCAATGGTTTACTTACACATTACAAAAAAAACAACGGTCCTTTTTTTCATTCAGGGGTGGGGGTCACTGCAAAATAATAATTTTTTTAAAAAGAGGACGAGAAGCATAAACGTTTAGATATCCCAATTTATTATAAAATGGTAATATTTTTAATATTGTTTTACAAAATAAGGTGAAAGTTCTGACCAGTAAAAAAGTTTAAATTTTAATTCTAAAATTTTTTTTTAAAATGTTGATTTTAAAATATCTTTTATAGAAAAAGCCAAACATTTACAAATTTGCCCTATCAAAACTTAATTTTATTTAAGAGAGGAAGGTAATAGAGATTTTTAACCTTTTGCTTTAACCCTTAGAAGTACACATTTCCCCTAAAGATTCTTTTTTTAAATTAAACTAAAAATTAAAACTTTCAAACCGGTAGAGAACCTTCTTATAATTTTCGCCAACTTTTTGTTAAAAGCTTGTTTAAAAATATAAAACCCCCTTTTTTAAATAATCCGGGGGGGCTAAAAAATTGCCGTGTCTGAGTGTTTCCCCCATGTACTCTTTAAACAATTTTTAATACCCTAACGGGATCTTTTTAAAACACATCTTTGTAAAATCATTTTTTTTTTTTTAAAAAATAAAAATATTTTTTTAAATCCTACTAAAGTTTTTTTAAAAGCATTATTTTTGAAATTTTTCCTAAAATGTATTAAACATAATTTTTAAAAAATGTTTTCTTTCAAATTTTGGTAACTTTGTTGAATTTATGTAGGCTCAAGTGCCATGCAGGGGCGACTAAAAGCCCGTGTGAACGGGGGGTTGCCTTGAGCACCAGGTCGAGGGGCGTCAGGCAAGCTAGCCCTGCCTAACGTAGCCTGGCCAGTATAAAAAATGCCCCCCAAATTTAACAACTCCCAAACTAACGAATCTAGGAGTAATGTTGGAGTTGCTAATTTAAACACTCGTACACTTTTTGATCCCAACATAAAATTTTCCCATATTAGTATAATTTTTGGGAAATTTATAGTGTATACAAAATTTTTACTAAAAATCGTTTAGAAACAAATGAACCAAGCTTTAAAATATTTAAGTTTTCTAACCGTTAAATAAGCTTACAAATTACCCCCTAATCCTAAACCAAAGAAAACAACTATATTCGAAATTTTAAAACTATCCGAATATAAACATTTTTTTAAGGGGGATTAGGGAAAAATTTAAAACATTTCTCTGGGCTTAAAAAAAATAAAAACTTATATCAAAAAAATTTTAAACTTTAGTTTTCCCATCTTCCAAAAAATTAAAAATAAAAACATTAGCTAACTGCCAAAAAACGAATCTTCCAAATCTTACATTACTCAACTGCCCAGCATTAACTTTAAAAATAAAAAAATATTTTAAATGGATATAGAATTAAATTCATCATATCCAGCTTTGCTACTAGAGTGTAAAATAAAAAAATAAGCATTGCAAAAAATAACAAATAATGTAACAGTAAGTATAATACGTTACAATTTTGAAATCTTCCCCCCCCATTTTAACCTACAAGCATAAATTTCCCTTTTTCGTTTATACTACCCATTCAAAAAAAACGTCAAATTTAAACTTATATCTCCTAGAATGAACCTTAAAATTTCGTTCCTGAATTTCAAGCTATACAAAATCATAAACACAATCAACTTTTCTTATAAATGTTATTTACTTATCCTATAAATCTTTGGCTGTACGCCTTCAACCCTGGCCTAACTTCAACACCCCTAATTCGATATGGGGCAATCGCCGGGTGTCTCAACATCTAATGTACGGTGGGGCCTGTTCAAATAATCTGATGGGAACTAGGGGGACAACCCCTTAGACAGGGTCGGACTTAGCTACCCCTTGCGGGGGGTGAACCAACCACCAAACCCCCCCCTGATATCTAGTCCCCGCGACCCAGTTAAAAAGATCACACAACAAACCTCGGGTGTCTTGAGAAGACGTGATGCCCAAATCAAGAGCGGGAAGAGAAATGGTGTACGTGCCCAAAATGAAGGCACGTCACAAACTGACGTCATCATAGTTTGAACTTTCCCCCTTTGTTTCCCTTAACAACGAGATGCTTAAAACTGGGGGTGCTGAAGAAAACGATGACTATTGAAACCGGCACCCCAAGGGTGGACTCTTGGAACTTGTATGGTATTAATATTAATAACGTCAGGAACGATTTTTCCTGAAAATGGACTCTACCGGGGAAAGTTGTAAGCTGTGTAAATCTTATAAATTTTTTAATTTTGAAGCTATATCAAAAAAAATTAGGATAATTATTTTAAAATTTAAGAGATAAGACTTGTAAATTTTTTGGGTTAAATATTGTATTTCTAAAAATAATTTTCTTTCAAAATTGTTTTTTTTGATTCGCCTTGTTGTTTTCCCCCTAATTTTTTTCCTGTTAAAATCAGATTAAAATATATTGACACAAGTAAACTCGCTGGTTTTAATATAATAATATCAACAGTGGTTTACTACCCATTCGCTTCTAAATATTTTAATAATATTCAATTTTTCAAAAAAAAAAATACGGGAATTACAAGAAATTTATTTGGTATTTTTAAATATTGATTTTTCCCGTTTTAAAAAAAGCAAAAAGTGCTACACTAAAAGGGTTTTCCGTGGAGGTACATCTGTGGGCTGTAAAAAGGGGCGATGGGTTATTTGGGTTTTAAAAAAGACGTTTTGATAACCCCTAAACTCCCCGGTTTTTTGGGGAGGTCACAGGTCAAACTTGATCGAAAAAAAGGGTTTTCAGGGTTTTGGGGAATTTTTTCGTTTGGAAAGATCAAAATTTTTTCACATAGGGTTTTGAACTTTTTTTAGAGTATGGAAATTTAAATCGTTTTTTTTGGGAAATTTTTGTTTTATGAAACAGGCCCATCAAAGCCCCACTGGAAAAAGGCAATTTCCTGTCTGATTCTTTGGTTTTGAATGCCCGGGAAGAAACTCTTTTTAAGGGGCGGTCGGCAAATCTTGCACGAACCTAACCTAAGTGTCGTGCAGAGTGTTTTCAAAGGCCTGTGTTCATTAGATACAAATGACCATCATTGCACAGAATTGGGGGCGATAGGGCTCGCAATTTTTAAAAGGGTGATACCACTGGCATAATTTTTTTAAATTAAGAACAAATTAAAACCCAAAATTTAAGATATTACCCCCTAGGGCCCTAAACAAAATCCCATGATGGAATTTTATTTTAAGAATAGGGTGGGGTAAAAAAATAACTCCAGAACTTATAGTGAAGGTGGGGAAAAACATGCCATGCGTTACGGGCCCGCTCCCCTTTTTGACCGTGAATTTCTTGTTCAAATGCCAAAAAATTTGGGTTGGGGCGATCTTTGGCCAAGAACATTTCCCCCTTTTTTCAATAAAAAGAAAAAGCGAGGAAAAGGGGTCCCCTTTCCCTAAAGGAGGATACGGCATTGGCGAATGTCAATTGAGGGGAAAGGGGCACTTTTAGAAGAGGTTTTAGGTTGGTCAAAGAAAAATTTTGTCTTTGATTTTAAACGCGGTTGGAATGGTTTTTTGAAAGATGTGAAATCCCACGGAAGGCCTGTTTAAATTTTAGAGGATACTCATGGGGAAAGCAAATTTGTATCCTTTAGAGAGAGGGTTTCGATTGGAACGGCATGTTGGTTTACCTTTGAAGTTCTTAAGAAAATATATCGGTATTATCCCCAACGGGGGCATCGGGGGCGACCAAAAAGTCCAGCGCGTAAATGGCTCTGCTAGGGGCCCACGCAGTGTCTCTATTCTTCATGCGGGTAAAGGGCCGTAGGAATATTTTTAGGGGGACGTGTAGCGCGTTGTTAAATGGGGAGTACCATCACCGTCTTTCGTTTAGGGGTGTTTTGTATGGGTCCCCTATGTTATCCTACAGGACCACTCTATAAAAAAAAGTCCCCACGAGGGCCCCTGGAAAAGGCTATTACGACCAGGCTTTTTTGGAAAAGTTTAAGAATGCAGGTAACATCGTAAAATGTGGAGTAATGTTAATGTGATGACACGACAAAAGGGTAGCAGCAATTTTACTCCGCACGAGGTGTAACTATGGACCTCTCCCCCCGGGGTTGCATTTTTTTGGGGGGTGTACAAATTGTACAAGTTTCCCCGAACAGACCTTTTTTGGGAAGAAAATCAATACTTGGATATTGTTCTTGTACCCCTTCTTTGCAAGTACAAAAATACCCCATGGGCCACCCCAAAAATTTACTTGGAAACCAAATTATCCGTCTATAATAAATAAAAAGCATCCCAAATTTGAGTACCCTTAAGGGGTTTTTTTCTTTCCCGTTTTCCCTATATGGAGCAAAAAAGTTAATGTTATTTTGTGCGGGAAATGCGGAGAGGAGAAAAAAAAGGCGCGTGTCGCACAACGACAAAAAAAATTTGTGGTCACGGGGGTGGGTGATTTACGAGATCCGGAAACCCGTTGAAAAAGGGCAAAAAAAGTTGAGCAGTACACAAAGTGTGGTAAAAAATGTACTTTAGATCGTCAGACACTTCTGGGGGGTTGTCTCACGAGTAATTATATTTTTTTTAAAAATTAAACAAAAACCCAGCGAAGGCCGAGTGGTTTTTTTCCCCAAATAAAAAGCTGCTTAATTAAAAATTTTGGGGAAAAGAAAAAGGTAAAACTCATTTCGACTTGTTTGTAAAACCCTGTCCCGAACTTGGAAACTATTTTTAAGTTCACAATGGGGGGGAAATTTGAGCAAAGACCCCCATTTCCAACACGTACCCTTTTTAACGCTATAAGGGGATCCCAAGTACCTGATTCCGTACTCACCATGGACGCATCAGTATAAATGATGAATTATCTTCTCATTTTCAAGTTCGTTGACCCCATGCGCCCCAAACCTAAAATGATGTGGCGGGGGCATGTACATAATGCTATGGGAGTTGCACTTTTACGCACCCTTTAAAATGGGGGGCGCGTTTTGTTCATGTACGTAGCGTTCTATTCAATGAACGCCCCCGGGGTTTTGGGGTCCACGACCGGAAAATTTTTGGGACCCCACTAATGAAATTTAGGATTACGGGCCCCGGGGAATACATTGTCCCTTTTTAACTGGGACCCAAGAATTACGTGTACCCCAGTTTGCTTGGTGGCGATCCTGCCAAAAAAAAAGGGTGCAAGGTTGCGGGAACAATAAAACTAGGCAACGGAACTTGTTAATTTTGAGTTTTGAAAGCGATGGACAGAACAGGCTGCGGAAAGATACATACAATAACACCCAAAAATTTTAAAAAAAGTTTTTAACTGTAGTACCTTTCGCAGCTAAAGTTTTCGGCCCCTGACCCAAACGTTTGGGAAACATGATTTTAATATTGCCGTTTTGGGTCCCGATACTTGTAGCACACTCCCCACGACTAAAAGGTGATTATTTAGGGGTGAATAATCCCTCTTTATTTTTTTTTCATTAACATTCCACCCGACATACCATTTTTCAAAGTTTTGAGGTTTTTTCCTATTTTTTTCTGCAAGAAAACAGGTATTTTTTATATTTTTTATTCACCCGGGTTACTTTTTATATTTTTTATTTGCCAGTTCAATATCCGCCTACCTGATTTTTTCTAGTCAATTAGTTATTTGTATATATTTTAATTCTAGTTACTGTTGTATAATATATTTATTTTAAATCTAGTCAAATATAATAAACTGTTTGTATAATTATTCATTTTTTAAATTATTCAAATATATAAAATAAACTGTTTTTTATATATTTATTTTATTTTCATTGAAAACCTTTTAATAATATATATATTAATATTTATATATATATATAATATTTAGTACCGAGGCCACTATTCCCCTGCTATTGTATATATTCACAGTATATTTTTCACTGTGTGTAAAAAAATATTGTAAATATTCAAAGTATACTTTTCACTGTATGTAAATAAATATTGTAAAAAAACAGTTATGTTTATGCTAATAAATATATATGTAAATATTCGCAGTATACTTTACACTGTGTGTATACTTTTTCATGATTTAAATAAATATTGTAAAAAATGTTATGTGTGTGTTTTTAACGTCTACACCCACACCTCCCTTTTATCCATAAATACACGTTCATATAGCTTATAAGCTCAGTCTCAAACATTATGGACAAGTTAAAAATCCAATTTCGGCCATAATAAGCTGGCCCTTCCGGCTGGGGAAAGTCACAATTTGTAGCAGACTTTATCCATCTCTTGGACACAATGTGTGACGTTAAATTTAATAAAATCACATGGTATTATGCTTTATGGAAACTGGAATTCGAACAAGATGGGCAAGTCCCCACGTAATATTCTGTAGGGTTTAACGGAAATTGATGATACCTTACCACGCAAAAGTTAAAAAACACTGACACTACCCGATTACGTTCATTTCATAACCAAGTCCCAATTGTTGAAGCAGGCCCCTCTGCTACGTGCGATGTATCGCATGAATCCGCAGCAACTTCTAGCCTTGATGAATAGTCCGACAAGAAACTGTGACTCTGTTTGCAAGTGTGCCTACAACATTTTAAAAGTGCGGGTGCCATTAAAAATCCGCAGAAGACAAAGTTACGTGCTCAAAAGTAGGTGTTGCGCAAGCTAGTCAAACTAGGAGAGTGCGGAAGAAGAAGAGACGACTACTTGTCAGAAAGGAGGAGCGTTCTTGCCCTTACTTTTAGCCCCTTTAATCAGTGGTGCCTCGGTTCCTTATTCAACAAGTAAATAATGGCACACAAAAAATATATTAGTTTTCCCTAAAAAAATTACACCGTTTTGAGCAACACCACCAACAAGTGGCATTGGTAAAAAATCTAGTGGTCTCCGAGTTGGACAAGGAAATGAAAAAAATCCTCTCTTAAAAACTTGACGACATGTCTAAATGGACTGTATAACAACAAGTGCTACAGCGCTATCTGCACTTTAGTCAACACCCTCCACCATCTGAAAATACCCACCCCACCCTGAAGTGTCTGTACTTCCCATTCCAGCTGTACTAAATACTGTACCAGCACAGGCACATAAAAAAGCTGAAATTTTACTTGATCATATCATTTCCCGAGGAGGAATCTCTTGGGACTCAAACGGAGAGGTGAGTATTCAAGATACGCCTCTCCGTGGATCCAGTATTGTAGATTTGGTCACGATCTGGTCAGAACAAGAAGACAGACCGAACCATCAGATTGGCGAGAGTTTCTCAAGGCGCTGCAAAAAATAAACTTTCCAAAATTATTTATTGTAAATCCTAAACGTTTGGCCCCCATTAGAGATCCGACGCCCGTACCTCAACCATTTACACCGTCGCAACGCCCTAAGAATAAGAAACTGAAGAGGGTGGACGAAAAACATATGGCTGCCGTTCAGAGCTTAATGGAACGTTTAGTCGACATCTACTACGACCCTTCTCATCTTTCACGGTTTTCAGGGCAGCGTCGCTCATAAAGGCATCCAAAAAAGATCCCGAAAAAGTACAAGAATGAATTCGTGCGCAGGACGCTTATACCCTACAAACCGGTGCAAAAAGTTTCCACGCATCAAGTATGTTGTGTCAAATATTGATGACCTCTGGCAAGCCGATCTCAACGATATGCGAAGTCTCAGAAAATACAATGATGGTGCCGTGTACTTTCTCACCGTCATCGACGTGTTTAGCAAATGTCCTGGATGAGAATGCTTCCATCCAAGACGGAGCGCGTCGTGAGAGACGTCTATCGGGTCATTTTCAATCAAAGAGGCCGTAAACTTCTAAGTATACAGACGTACAAGGGGACAGAGATCACGGCACGTCTTGTCCGGAAATTTTCAAGCAAGAAGGTGTGCATTACTACACCACTCATAATCCAGATGTGAAGGCAAGCATCGTGGAACAATTCAATAGAACTCTGAAGGACGCATGTAGCGCTACTTTACCAAAAATAACACGTATCGATATGTGAACGTCCTCCAAGATCTAGTCGACGATTACAACGGTGCAAAACATTCCAGTATCAAGATGGCACCCGTAGACGTTTCAGAAATTAATGTGCTCGAGTTAAGATAATCTCTATGGCAAAAGGCGTCCAAACTCGAAGCCGAAAATAAAGGTCAGTGACACGGTGCTTATTAGCAAATCCAAAATCTGTGTTTAAAAGGCTACAAAGCAATTGGAGACAATAGCTTTTCAAAGTCAGCAGTGTCGTGTTTCGACAACCTGTCGTCTACAGACTAACCGTCTTGATGGCGAGAGGTGGAGGGGACTTTTACAAACCTGAATTGCAACGCGTACGTCTTCCCGAAACTTTTAAATTTGATAAAACACTACGTGTCTAGGTAAAGGTGCCATAAAGAAAGTGTACGTGCAGTGGAAAGGTTACCCCACCAAGTTTAATTCTTGGATTCCGCCAGTTACGTCAGTGCGCTGCATAAAGGGACCGTTTTACATCACTTTTCCGAGTGACAGCTCTATGGATATTTCCCGAAAAATACCATCACAAAATTTCACCACGCAACTTCCTTACTGTTTTAAACTCGAAGGCCAGTGGGAAGTCGCTCTGGCTGAATTTCAATAACCGTGTTCTTTCACCACCGTACCAGGGTCAAAATATTGTATGGTAGAACAAAGGTGGACGCTAAGGGCTTTGGAACAGATATTCAAGGATTATATCCCTGTTGGAAAACTACAGCACAATCCATGAATTGATCAAAGCTCTAATGACGTACAAGCTTTTAAAGGGGATTCCGGAGTTGTATTCAAGTACACACCCCAACAAAAAAGTTGAAGTTATCCCTTTTTTCACCAAATATACAGCTGCTGACTCTATCAAGCCAACTAAGTCTACAGCTCAGTTTCGATCCTCTGACTAATCTCATCAAAATATCAAAGTCACCGTACCCACCAACATTCTACTAGCTTGCCCTCGAAAATGTACATCTACAGGATATCGTCGATTCTCAGCCCGTGGGTGACATTGTGGCACCGCTGTTACGTATCGTTGGTATCAACAACATAAACTATCTCTATGGGATACATAAGACAGTTAGCTATGATCCGTTGCATTACATGCCCCTGCTTAAAAGGGAAATTGAAACCTTGGAAATCAATAAAGAACCGACACGGTGAACCTGTACTATTCGAGTTTGGAAAATTCTGCGTGAAACTTCATTTTCGACGCTGCTCAACATGAACTGTCCCTACAAAGATACTACGTCAACCAGGCTAGAACAGGAATATCTTCGATCTAACACGGTGTTCCCTATTTAAAAGGGCATGGGATAGTAAGTTTTCCAGCGGACTTTTCCCAAAAACGTTGTACATTGCTGAGAAGCGACACTAAAGCCATTGGAAAAAAGGCGCTTCATACGGGTATCGACGTGCTCTCCGACGTTGCCAATCAGCGTCGTCCTTTCAAGAGGCCCCACGGCAACGTGTTGGCGAGGGGAAAAAACCTGAAACGCCAAGGCTGAACAGAAGATCAACATGCGATGACCGGCTCCGCTATAAAGGGCGTATTAGAAGCAACGATGTCAGTCTTCTGTCGTCGCCCGACGTAAAAAGCTCAAGAAAGAAGCTGAAGATATTTTTAGTTAAAAAGTCGTTTCTACACCCACAGTTCTACGAGTGTACCAGCAGTGAACTCGACTCTTTTTGTACCCACCCC
>JBCFYV010004364.1:0-22324 GCA_039000515.1 Timema cristinae | reverse complement strand
AACGACCTGCATTGGTGGTATTTTTGTTTTTAAGTCTTCTGTATTAGTGATTATTAAACTTGTTTCAATTTCTTTTTGTCGATAAATTATTTTGTTCTCTGTTCATTGTCAAATTCTTGTTCTAAGATCAATATTTTTGAGGACTTAAAATACTTGTATTGCTATATAAAATATATCAAATTTATATAAGTTTATATGAAGTATATTCTAGATATACCTCAATAATACGTTAACATTTTTAATAGCAATGGAAATGATAGAATAGGTCTCTATAAATGTTTATTTATAACACAAGTTTGTTATTCTAGAGAGAACAAAATATGGTTTCCCACACAATTAAAATGCTAATAAGAATTAACAACTCTCTTATATACCCTCAAGGAGAAAATAAAATAGATTCATTATTAACATTTAGCTAAAATATAACATTTTTAAACAAATTAAGCAGTTTTTTTAAGCACTGCGTCTTACTACCCATTCATGTTATACGTGAAAGTACTAATTAGGTTAGGAATTGGAAGGGTGAATTTGGAGGAAGTGTACTCACATTTTGAGTGGAGGGAGGGCGGAAAGCCATTTAGGAAAAACCACCCCCAGTTCAACCGACTGAGATTCTAACCTCGAGATCCCCGTCCTCGGCAGTCTAGCTCAACATGAAACTGGCGCGTTAGCTAACTACACCACTGAGGTGGGTAAATTATATAGTGGTTCATAGGTATAATGAATACCTCCTCTGTGGTCTAGTAGTTAGAGTCCGTGGCTACAGATCCAGAGGTCACGAGCTCGATGTCAGACGCGTTTAGATTATCTGTGAAGTTGTAGGTTTTAAACAGGGTCAACTCAGCCTCGTAAGGACAAATGTGTCGCTACTTGAATGAAAAGTAGTGTCAAGGGTCCAGAAAACTGAGATTAATGGCCGAAAGGTTCGTTGTGCTGACCACACGACACCCTCTATCAGCGGATACAGCTGCTCTGTCGGTATGGCTAGAATGTGGGCTAAGGCCATTGAGATTATATTAAGGTATAATAAATTAACTATTTCTTAAAGATATGAATATGTAAAAATACACACCGATCGGAATTCGATAGCGGTATTTCTTGTCTAATTTTCTCGCGACCGGAAGGTTGTGGATTTAATGCAAACTCAGTGTACCGATGTTCATTTAAAAATAAATATTTTACCTATTCTTAACAAATGTGGGTACATATCTTCTAAATGATACCTCCTTCATACATTCCCAATTATGAAAACATGTGGATATACCATATGGGTCTCTACCCCGCCAAAATGGCGATACGCGATAAAGTGAAAAGTACCATACAAAGATGGAATCAAGTACTTTTTCCTTTGATTGTTTTTAGAAATCATTTAGAATGTTTTTGAAAAGCGAAATAAAACAAAATTTTCCTTTTACATGAAATCCTCCTATTTAACGATATAAAACTGCTTTAAAAAAATCTTTAAATAAAGACGAAATTAAGCAGAAATTTTGACCAAGCTGTAATTTGATTAGTATTTTGTTGTAGTGTAAGCTAACTTTAGGCTATAAAATTTTGAAATATGCAGAGAAACTTGACAGATAAATTTAAAGCAATAATAATTATAAGGTCTCAATAATAAATTTTAATTTTTTATACATTGTATCAATATGTAAATAATACTTAAACACCTCAGATAACATGTAATTTTGAATCAACAGGAAATAACACTGAAAAGTGAGATTTAAAAAGCGAGATTTAACTAAAAAATAAAATAATTTTTACAAGGATCTACGTATGAGGAATAAGACTCGGAGCAAGCAAATAGGTAAATTACTCATTTCATTTTTTGTTTGTTAAGCTCTTATTGTATATTATGAACATATTCTGATGCAAACTACATAATTAAGATGTAGAGGTAGGAAGCGCGAGCAAAGGTAAGTGACTTTTCAGTTCGTATATCAAATATTCTATTAGTAAAATTAAATCAAATATCGCTCCAGTACAAACGTAGAATTTAATTTTCTTAACATGGTGACTTCAACAGTCCTTGAATATCTGTCAAGTGGTGTCCTGACATTTTATGACGAATTTTTCTCTTCAATTAAAAAGTTGTTCATTTAATGCCGCTAAGCTCATGACATATATTCAACAACTGTTGATATCACCAAGTGAGGAAAATTAAACCCTATGTTAGTATGGAAGCAATAGTTATTATATTATGGACAAAAACAGTTTTACTATAAAAACATAAAAACATACCTTTTCTCCCGTTTCCTACATTCCCACCTAAAATACTGTACCATAACGTCCCCGTTTTGTTTGGGTGTCCGGTAGCCAACCCTACTACAGCACTACCGTGGCACCGTAGGGACTTACATGGGTGGGATAGACCCCGAGCAGTAGGGGTTGTAATGGGTGTTTCGTGGGGAGTGAGACTGGCCAGTTAGTCCAGTAAGATATATTTATTAATCTATACAGATGACTAAACTACTACACAAGTAGCCGCGTAGATCTCCCGTGACGAGGGAGTAGGCACGATAGCGGAACTCGCAAACCTTTCTACAGACCCGTGATTGACCCTCCAGTTGGGGGGAACCACCAGATCACATTTTTCCTTCTGTCGTTAGTCATTCATGGCTAGATGCTGACTCCCATGCACGCAGCATGGCTCCAAACACTAAACAAGGTGTTGTTCTATAACACAAACTTGCTGATATCGATATCCCACCAGCCAGGAAGGTCCATCAGTCACACCATGCTCATTCGTCAACAGAATGCAAGCTATATGAGCTATATGCTATTCTCAGCAGGATGGCAACCCAATACTCTTAACTTCCAAGGAAATGTACAAGCGTGGGTTAACCTGTTGCCAGAATTAACCTTAACATAATTATGCTATTACAGTGCCATGTTTTGATTTATAGTTTTTAATTTGAATTTTAACACGCACATGACTTTAATACTAAAAATAATAATTTTGCAGTAGCCCTATAGCAGTTTTTTTTAGAAGAATTCAACAAAAGTACCTTCTGTTAAATTACAAGCTTAATGATGTTTGGTGCTATCGTGACATAAAGTGCAAACTCTCATACATTTTGCATGCCTTCCTTTTAGAAAAGTATTTTTTTTTTGCTAAATACGTAATACATTTTATTAATGTTAACAAATGAACAAACTAATGAGGCTGTATGTTTTGAGGTTGTCTTTTCCATACCTTCTATCTAAAAATATGTAAAACATGAATTGAGTTTTTGCTCTTCTAATTATTTCTATTTCGTATGATTGCATTAAAAAAAATATTAGTAGTAATTTTATGGTTCCCATATAGCTGAATTAAAAAAATTCCATATTAAAATATAAACAGATTTTAAAATTATACTAATTTCATGAAAAGCGCCTAATTAGGTAAGCTAATTTTAAGTTAATATACAAAAATCCTCTTGGAGAGAAAATAGGAAAAGTGGAGAGCCACGCCCATTTCAACCGTCTTTCTGAATTATAGCTGAACATTGCAATCGAGATCGTTGGTACACGTTCCTGATATATTCTTTCTTTTTATAAATATTATACCTCATTTTTACCACCTTTGAAAAAATTAATATATTTTAAAATTATTCCCAATAATATTATTACCATTCAACAATACAACATTATTTTTAACGAAATTAATATCAACACACAGGTTGAAAAACATTTTAATTGCGACACTGTCTGAATAAAGGGGACCAAAAGTCGATTAATTTTATTAAGTTGGAAAATGACACCTTGGATACAGGAATCGAACTCAGGACTTTTGGCTTAGAACTACAATGCTCTACCATTGAGCTTTCCAGGATTCGTCCCGTGCTTATCCTTCCTCATAAATTATGGCTTAGTTTTTGATGAATGGGTGTAAAATAGTGATACATGTGAGCAACCAATAGTATCGTGAGCTATCATATATCAGTCATTTGCAACTAGGGAGAGTTTTTTTGTTGCCAAGTATACAATACAAGATTGCAATAGCAAAGTTAACAATAAAATAGCTGAATACAACTTTTTATAAAATATATGAATGTTTATAATGCAAATATATTTTATCCAAAAGGACATTATAAATGGGTTTATCGACGAATAATAAAAGTTTCAGTTTATATTTACCACATAATAATTCAATTCCTTTTCCTAGTTAAAATTTAAAACTACATTGGATGTTTTAATATTTGAGTTGTTACTTTTATAATACTGTAATATAAATTCTCCATCAACCTATTATTGTTTTATTATTATTATTATTATTATTATTATTATTATTATTATTATTATTATTATTATTATTAGCACCACATCTTACTACACATTCACAAGTTGTGATTAATAAATATCTTGTCAGAGGTGAAGTAAGGGTTTGGTAATCAGATAAATCTGTGCCGGGACCGAGGATTGAACCCTGTACCCCCAGTACAGAAGTCCTCTAGGCCACCAGGTGACCTCTATAGCGTGATTAGATGGCCGTATGATCTAATGCACTACTCTTGCAGTAGAATTTACTACCTATGACGGGGAGATCGAGGATCGAACCTCAGTCATGTGTACGGGGATTTGTTTTATAAAACGATTTTCTAATCTACCTCCCACAAATGTGGGTACATTTTCTTTACTATGACCTTTCTAATCCATAAATCCACTAGCGTAATTAGTACATAAGCGTATAACCTGAATGGGTGGTAAGACGTGGTGCTAACAAAAAATTCTCCATCATTTCGTCGTAGGGCTTTTCAGTTCCCGACAATAAGACCCTATCAACCAAAATATCGGGTTTCTATAAAAATTACATTTAGTGATCCTTAATTAAACAAAATGTGTGTCACTATGTGACTTTATTGCGCGTACAATAAATTGTTTAAAGGTGCGTCAGATTGCAAAGCCATAAAATCACCCACCATTAATTAATTTCATCGAAAGATTACATTTCATCACATACGCCAATTCTAAAATATATTGTATGCCGGCGATTATTAAAAGGTTAATTTTGGTATCTTATAAGCCTTTATACATAATATGTGTGTGCGTGTATGTGTGTATGTGCTTACGAGTGTGCTTCTGTATGTACTTGTGTTTGGTTGGAAACCATACTAAAGTGAGCTTACTAATATGTCATACCCTATAAACATACTTTTAAATATTCAAACGTGAAGTTTAATTTAGTAAATTTAACATTTTAGTATAAACCTTCCCCTTATACCCACACTCACACTCACACTCACACTCACACTCACACCCCGAAGAGATGAGGCAGTAAAAATTTGTAATTAATTTTAATAAGGTTTAAAACATGATATTATTAACTGAACATTGAAGATAATATGTCTTATGCATAGGCTAAATTTTAAAACCAGGTTTACGACTTGATATATTCATAAGTTATGCCTCTACATACATTTAAAATTCACAATCATAAAATATGACATCAATAATAGCTTCGAGATATTTTATGGCCTTCTTCTTGCCTTTCCCTCAAAAACATTTCTGGTCTAGCTACTATCAAACAATACCGACATACTACGTTTAACATTCTAAAGGGACTCTCGTTAGATAAAAACATATTTTTACTCCTTTGGGTGGGATGGCTGGCTACCTTTTGCGATCAAGTTATTTTATCTGCACTGCTACACTACTTAATAACATTCAGACACATAATTTTATACTTACTCTTAAATGTATTTTGAACACACATAGTTTGTAAAAGTAGTTCACTACTTTATAACAACACTTACAAATTTGCTTAACTTAAGGACAGATCTCCAAATACTACACACCCGGCCTTATCTACTATTTGGATATCAAGACAAATCCTCTTACATGATGAAGTATTAAATATTTTTGTACACATCCTGGACTCAAACCAAGTTCCTATAGATCCCTCTCTTCTTGCCACAAAACACGGGGACAGAAAATTAGGCTGGTATTAAAGAGTTACTATTAGTGCTAATGTTGAGTCACACCCTCTCCTCAAAACAAAAGCATCGCAGAAATTATATCACAGGACGAACTTTAAGACAAACATAAGGTTTCAACTTACTCGGCGTGAGCTGTTCTACTCTAGTTCAACTAGTTTCAGTTTGGTTGGATTTTCTTTTTATCACTTTTTCCTGAGAGTTCCGATCAAATTTCAAAACCGACCGACTAAGTCATTTCGCATGTACTGTAGAGCTAACGACATGGCAGTGATATGTGTCATCTCTAGTGAGGAGATTTGAAATAACTCATTAAGGTGCGGTTGAAGGAAGGAGAGTAATTTTACAGTTTTTATAACATTACTTTTTTGGCCAAAATAAATCAAATATGTCTCCAGTAGCAACGTAGCGTTTAGTTTTCTGCACACGCTAATATGAACAGATCTTGAATAACTGTCAAGGGTGTCCTGGAATTTTGTCAAAACATTTTCTCTTTATTTAAAAAATGTTGAAAGAATTCCAGGACATCTTTGACTGATATTCAAGATCTCTTGATATTAGCTAGTGCAGAAAACTAAACTCTATGTTGATACTGGAGAAATATCTGATTTATGTTGGTCAAAAAAATGTAATGCTATAAAACTACTCGCGCTTCCTTCTGCCACACCTTCAAGGTAAATCCTGAGTTGTACAACGACACATCACCATAATTTAAAACACCCATGGAAAAAATAATCTAAAATATTATGTTTATTTACTAGAAGTCAACCTCGGTGCTCTTTGGGTAAAATGCTCGCCTTGGGGCTTAATGTTCGTGGGCTCAAACCCAGCTGAGGTCGATGGATTTTTCTTGAGCGATAAAAATCCATAGTACAGCTTCCCTTGAAGGGGAAGTAAAGCTGTTGATCCAATGCCCATTGTGGCATTTAAAAGAACGCTGGAACATATGCAAGAAATACCCTTCCTGCAAAATTTGTAGACCCTTTCGCTATCGCTCATGGAAATTCTTATGTGCTAATATAATCGGTGGGTTCAGAAATTGCACGTTAAATACCTTAAATAAATATTTACTAGAAAATAAAAATATCTGCTGTTTTAAGTTGGCGTTGCTAAGCGTTATGGATCAGCATACAGCGTGTGATTTTCTGCCTCACTCAATCATATTCTGTTCTATTTATGGCGAGCGTGTGAACCAAGTTAAGGGCTTCTGAGGCTATATACAGTACCTTTGTAATAAATTACACTCCTTTCTCTCCTCCCTAATTTATAAAATAATAACATTACTCCCCCGAGAAAAAATAAATCTCTTAGTTTCACTGCCTTCTATGCTGACGTGACAAAACGAACATGAACAAAGTGATTGGCTGAGAGGAAGAGCGAGCTTCGCACCGTGAACACTAGATCGCAGGAAACTTGGGCATCTCGAACCAAAGTGATTGTCTGAGAGGAAGAGCGAGCTTCGCACCGTGAACACTAGATCGCAGGAAACTTGGGCATCTCGAACCAAAGTGATTGGCTGAGAGGAAGAGCGAGCTTCGCACAGTGAACACTAGATCGCAGGAAACTTGGGCATCTCGAACCAAAGTGATTGGCTGAGAGGAAGAGCGAGCTTCGCACAGTGAAAACTAGATCACAGGAAACTTGGGCATCTCTAACCAAAGTGATTGGCTGAGAGGAAGAGCGAGCTTCGCACAGTGAACACTAGATCGCAGGAAACTTGGGCATCTCGAACCAAAGTCCGTTAATAACTAATGTCTATTAAACCGACCTTGTTGATAGTGGTAAATAAACATTACGCAGCAGGCCTGAGTATGGCGGCCAGCCAGTATATCGTGCCAAACAAAATAAATTGAAACAATTTCCTTAAAAATCGGAATATTTGACTACGTTGTTCAATAAAATGTGACCTTAACGGGTCCTAGAAAGCCCTAACATGCCTCTAATAAATCCAATTGGTTTTTTGGAGTCCTTTTAAAGATATTAATTATGATTACTTTTGATAATTTCCAAATATGGGATGGTGGTCCAAGGGTGCTAATTTGCATCCTTAGTCAAATGTAGGTTTTTATTTAACCATGTAAGTAGTTTTTGTTCAGTTACAATAATATCAAGAACACTACTACATTATTTTTCGACAATCATTGTCGCTACTTACACTAGCACTATCTTGTCAGAATCGATTGGACATATCAACCTTAATTTTTTAAATCAACCCTTTTATAATAAATGTCATTAACGTCCAGTGGTGGCTCGCAGCTAAAATTAGTGGGGGTGCTGCTCCAAAAAATGTCTAGCATTTGTTTTAAAATTTTGTAAAAGGAAAAAAAACATGTACAAAAAGAAAATTTATTCATTAACTTGATAAAATCTTTACAAAAAATTAATCTTTTTTAATTACTTTAACCTAAATTGTTACAGTTCAAGCTTGATCTATTCATTTAAAAATGAAATCCATTCTTCTTGTTTTAATTTGCGCAAAAAGTTCAATAATATTCTCCTTGATATCTGGATAACAATTGTGGAAATTTTTCTCCATTGAAAGTACTGCAAGCGCATTTAGTCTTTCTGTTAAATAAAATAACTGAAAAATAATGAATCAAATAGAATAGCTTGAAGAACAATAATAATCTATGTCTACACTCTTCTACACTTTATCACATTCAAGAATATGGTACACGGTTTTTAAGCACAAAACACGCCGATTAAAAAAAAACCTTCCTTCCACCATCACGCCAGAGCCGACACTGCGAGAGCAACAGTGCTCTCTCTACTTGGCAGTCCCGCTTTCCTTCTCATCCCTCTACTATGTGAGCATGTGCACAACAGTCAAACACCACGTCGTTGGCACTGTGAAGCGCACAGTTCCATACAAAGATTTTTGTATTTTTTTTTCATAAACTGGGGAATGGCTACTTAAGTACTGACACTAAGCTTAATGAATATATATTGTACTACAAAAATAAAGAAAGGATTAAAGAAAAAAGGACTCATTATATTAAATGTTATCGATAATATCAAGTGGAAATAGGGAGTGCTGCAGTTCCGCAATGCCTATACACGAGCTGCCACTGTTAACGTCTCAATTAAGTGATAAATATGAGTATGGAAGTTTAGAGGAATTACACACGTATTAGCTTGAAAAGAGGATGTGTTAAAGCACAGTTATAAACCTCATAACAGGAAGAACAATCCCAGTGCCTCCAGCGGGCATTCGAATCCTGACTTTTAAGTAAACGGTCACCAAGTCTAATTAGAGTCTTGCATTTTAGACCGATCGAACACCGGTTCGAGTAGTGCTCTTTAGGTAAGAGCATGCCATGGAGTATCGATTCGGCTAATATCCCTCCGCGCTGGCTCAGAAAATATCTTGAGTTGAGTTTTTCTCCATTTTTAAACATTTTCATACAAAATAATATATACATTAATTAATTCCATGTGTGACCTAACGGTCTAGGGGTATGTTGTTGGGCTTCTATGCTAGTGGTCTGGGGTTCAATCCTCGGTCCCGATACAGACCTATCTGATTGCCAAACCCTTCCTCCACCTCTGACAAGACGTGTATTAATCACAACTTTAGAATGTGTTGAGTGCCAGGCCTCCACCGTGGTTTGGATCCCACGTTAAACCGAAGGTCCTCCATTTCATCTCATAGTCATTCCACCATTACACATTAGCGTAAGTGCGTACAACCCAAACGGGTAGTAGGACGTGGTGCTAATAATAATAATAATAATAATAATAATAATAATAATAATAATAATAATAATAATAATAATAATAATAATAACAATAACAATAATAGTTAATACCATGCGATACGAACAGGCGTACGCGGTACGCAAAACTTTTGATTCTTCCCTTGGCACAATATTAAACATAGAATGATTCGGAGTTCACTAGAAGTGTGATCCCAGATGCTCATAGCCCCGTCTTTGCTAAGCGCCTGTTACTAAAAACCATATTGAAGTTTCTATATCGAGCGCCATGAGATCCTTTTTACCCTGTCCCAATACCACTGCGATATACTTTAGACTCTGCTTCGGGCAACGGAATCTTGGACCCATTTTACCAAATCTACCCCAAAGCACCCATTATACCAGGAGTTATGGCGAAATACACACACACAAAAATTTTACAAGAAATAATACGACTTTAGGTAGTTTATTAAAATCGACTGTGTTGAAGTCTCTCGACAGAGATAGTTTTATCATAAACGTTACATCTTACCACCACCACCACCCTCTGGCTCTCTTTTGTTTTTGGGAATGGTAAGTGTATGTTTCGTCCTAAGGCACTACTAAAGTCATGGTGTGGGTTGTGAAAAGGGGAAATAGGGGGTAAATGGAAGTTTCTGGAACAGGATAATGGAGGCTGCTTTATCGGGATTAGCCATATAGGAAAAAAAAGGTGCGTGTTTGTAAGTTTGAGGTTTCGCCTGGGAAATCCCGAGAAATTGAATGTGTCGGAACAACAACCCCTCGTTCAATGTAAGTGAAAGTGTAATCAACCCTCTCTTTTCTTCGCTATATGGTTCATGTATAATGTACCGTCTGCGCCTGTGTCTATTATTCATAGATATAGATATTATATAATATGTTCAACATATCATGTAGATATTATATAATATGTTCAACATATCATATATAATGGCGGCCTCGTGTTACAACGCAAGGGTTTATTTTACCTCGCGCGAGTACATCTCCTATATTATTTAATTTATTTAGCACCACATCTTACTACCCTTTCGGATTATACGCTTAAGTACTAATTAGGAAGGCTGAATTCAAAGGAAGTGAACACACATTTGTGTGAAGGGAGAGTGAAAAACGGTTTAGAAAAAAACTACCCCCCACTTCACCTGTTTTGAGTTTAGAGCGTTGATCTCCCCGTCCTCGGTAGTCTAGTTTAACACAAAACTACATCACCTATATATAACTTGACCAAATTTGTTATTCCCTAAAGCGGGACGTGTTTATACCAGGGGGATACAGTTGGTATTGAAGATCCCTCCGGTGGGGTTAAGCTCCCCCCTCTAATTTTTAAATTCTAAGCCTAAAAAGTTGTGTTTTGAGGCCATCCTGGATCCGTGCAAATAGGATATAAGTTAAAAGTTTCGTATTTATCTAAGTTTGTAAGTTGCTCTTTTGTGATAATTTGTTTAAAACAAGTTGAAAGCAAAGCCTACGCCTAAAGTTTTTGTGTGGGGTTGGGATTGAAAACGTATGAACAGTTAATTCAGATGTTTATTTTTATAATTATTTTGCCATTGTTATTTAAACAAATCTCTAAATACATACAAGTAAATAGGAAAGTGTAGTATGTCACTCAAGTAAAATGACATCTACAAACCGTAATCTGCACTAAATACTAAACTAAAATAAAGGAATCCAAAGAAGAGAATTAAAACTGAAATATTCTGCAATAATATCATTTGTGTTCTACTTACTTTAAGTGTATGTTCCCGGATACAAACAACATGCTTTGACAAACTATTCTGCAAGTATGGCTGAAGCTAAGGTGTGTCAGTTTTAACAGACGTCTGCACCCTTGAACACTCGATTTTGACGAAGGACCTGACTGTCGTTGGTTCAATGCTTCGAGCTACGACCACTGCCGCTCTAGCGGACTTCATTGGCAACTCTTTCTACACTATTCTTACCTCCGCCCCTTTCTTCCTTTTCCCTCATTACACGCCCATATTTGGCTCTGTTTAGAGTCATAAAAAAGAGTATATAACGGGAGACCCCTAACCTAGAGCCGCACTGCAGGTGGGTAGTGGGTAGCTTGGAGGCTAGAGGGTGGAAGCTCGTGGGTGAAGGGTGGATATAGTCCAGCCACACTGCACGATAGAATAATCTAGGTATCACCGTGGGTCCCAGTGTAAAACTGTTGGATGTGAGTTGAACATGTCTCTCTCAAAATTTTCCAAAAGACATCTGCTCTGCGATAGCTCCTATCTCGGATACGTGATGAGAAATGAAAAGAGGTCGAGGGTACACGAGTAGAGCTTAGACAGAGATTATGATGGTGAATTTTTGCGAGTTTATAAGAAGATGAGAAATTATCCAGATAGATTTTTTAACTATGCACGGATGAGTGTAAATTCTTTTGATCATCTTCTAAGTAAAGTGCAAGACAAACTGGAGAGAATTTCTACAAACTTCAGAGAAGCAATTTCTGCAGAACCGCGCTTGATTCTCACATTAAGGTGAATTTTATTTATATTTATATTAATTTAATTATAATTTTATTTATTTTACACTAGAGTACAGTAACATATTTTGTATGATAAGAAAATAGTTTATTAGATCCACAAATTCTGAATGAAACTAATATATATATACCGTAAGGTAATCAAATGAGATATTTATTTAAAACTTATTTATTTAAAAAGAGTAAATAGCGTTTAGTTTCTAGGAGCTGATGCTCTTCTGAATGAATTCACAAAAATTCCATAGATGACATACTGGTGTCGGTCGGTTGTGGTGCAGGAGACGGAGTAGATGAAGTATGATACTGAGCACTCTCAGTAGACACAGATGATACAGAGGATGAACCATAGTAGTGTGCCTGATGATATGGTTCCATCATTCCTGTTTGATTACTGGTGAAACCTCTGATTGTACCCGAACCTTGCTGCGCTGCCTCATGCTCTGCCAAAATCAAATTTTGAATTTCTGACCGAATCCGGAGTTTTTGTGTAGATGTAAATTCCTCCATGTACGGAAGAAGACTTTTGGAAAAAAGCAGATCTGGATTGTTATCTGCACTAATTTCCCTCTCGAGTAGCTCCACTTTCCGCCTCTCAATGTCAAGTATTTCCCCGCCTCTATTTTGTGTGGGTCCTTTATTTCTGACGTTCAGTTTCCGTTTATTTATATTTGCTCTTTTGATACAAAAATCAATAATTTTTCCAGATTGAGAGCTGACTTCATCATTTTTAGGACACAGATTTTCCTTTAAAGTTCCTGGTTGACTTGCCGAAGCTATTTGTTTGTCTGCCATTGTAAAAGCAGAAATTGTATCAGTGGCTGTGTCTTTCATTGTTCCTACTTCTGATACGGACGAAGCCAGAACATTTTCTGCATTAAAACCATCATTGATTTCATTTAGCAGAGATTTATCAGACAGTTCTGAAGCTTTTGTCAAAGCTAAACTGTCTTCCCTCGCATCATCTGAAGACATCAAAACATCCTTAATAAATAACAGCTGGTTGTAAAATGCCCAGGAGCTTGTGGTTTTGATACAGGCATCGCTTCCAGATCTTGGTTTATCCAACTCACGCAGCTGGGACATAAAGTAAGTGCGGAGATTTTTCCATCCACTTTTGGCAACATTCACTGCAATATAAAAACAAAATGCTGTGTAGTTAAGAATGTAAAGAATAAAGAGTTTACTTTTGAATGAAATTGTTTGGTAAAGTCTAATTAATTTTGTTATTTTCCTTACAGATTCCTGGCAACTGGGGACTCATTTACTAATCTTGCTGGACGTTTCAAAATGGGAAAAACAACAGTATCGGAAATTATTATTGACACATGTATGGTTTTATGGAATAAGTTGAAAGAAGAGTATATGCCAACTCCCACCAGAGATATGTGGTATTCAGTTGCAGATAAGTTCTACGAAAAATGGAATTTTCCTAATTGTATTGGGTGCATTGATGGAAAGCATGTACGAATGAAAGCGCCTTCTAATAGTGGATCAAAATATTACCACTATAATCAATTTTTCTCCATTCTTCTTCAAGCAGTTGTGGATGCCAACCGCAAACTAATCGCTATTGACTTAGGAACTCCAGGAAGACAAAGTGATGGTGGAAATTTTCGGACATCTTCTCTTTTTCATCGACTAGAGGCAAAGAAACTCAATGTTCCAGAAGACAGACCTCTCCCTTTTACAGATATAGAAGCGCCATTTGTGCTCCTTGGTGATTAAGGATACCCTCTACTCCCTTACTTGATGAGACCTTATCCTGGCAGAGACCTGGATAATGAAAAACGAATTTTTAACTATCGACTGAGTCATGCAAGGAACAGTGTTGAATGTGCTTTTGGCTTAATGACAGCCAAATGGAGACTGTTAAACAAGTCAATTGAGACAAGTGTACAGCACGCTGTTGAAATGGTAAAAGCAATTTGCATTTTGCACAACTATGTTCAAATACATGATGGGTTTGAGGCCTATAGCACTCCACAACTGGGTCAGACAAGAGGCAGAAAGGACGAAGACATGGCGCTAGTAAACCATCGCTTTCCAGCAGTTGCTCTAAGAGCCCGGGAAACATTCAAGATCTACTTCAATGGTGTTGGTGCAGTTCCATGGCAAGAAGACTATGCTCTTCCAGTAAACATCATTCGTAGACACAACATGAACCAAAATAATATGTCATAATTGGTGCTGTATTTTAGTTCACAATAAGTTTAACTGTTTTGATGTTTTCAGCTCATAAAACTTTTTGTGTCAGTAAAATATTTTCCAGAATATATATTTTTTCCAGAGTTTTCAGATGGTGGTCATCCATAAACCACGTAACGCTTTGAGGGGGGTGAGCTCTACATGGGGGGATGGTGGGGTACATCAAAGTGTTACGTAACACAGGTCTTAAACTCAAATTCTACTATTGAAAAGCAATATTATTGTTCATGTTTTCACCTTTGATAAACATACTTATGGATAACTTCCATTGAAAATGCAAGTTTACCACTTACTTTTTGTTTATCAATATTTCGAATGCGCTTGGATGGCATTGTCTGTCCGAGACTAGGAACACCAAGCACATTCATAAACACACGTTTTCTTGCGGATAACAGTGACATGTTCATACTAACGACACTTATTTAGATTTGTCCAATCTACTGACCCCCTCACGTTCTTTAGTTGGATAACAGCTGTCAGTCGAAGAGGTCTTAATTTATAAGCATAATTGAGTTTGAGTATAATTTAAATACCTATTGCACATTCTTTTACATAGGCCATGAATAATCACTTGTGTTTGTACAAAAACAAAAATAATTTCTTCAGAAAGAGGAGACTTGTTCATTGCTTGCGTATAAAAAGTGACATCCAGGAAAAATAGTGGAAGAGTCTGAAAAAGATGTTGTAGTGAAATGGAAAGAAGCAAAAGTACAGAATTTATCTCAAGGCAAGTTTGAGGAGTCTATCAATAGTGCTATTTATTCTTACCAGCAACATTTTATGAAAATTAAAGCTTCAAATTTAATTAACCATTCACAAAAGGTAGGTGTATTTAAGCCTATACCTTTTCCCTTCTGATAAATCTAATGTGTATGTTTATAAATGCAACTATTATACAGACCATATGGTGGCTGCATTGTCTAAATTGTCATTCTCTCAGTAAACCAGACGGCCGATGTTGGGGAGATGGGGTTCGAATACCAGTCAGGTCTACTGAGGGTTGCTTTTCCTAAATGATTTCCCACTCACCCTCTATGCAAATGCTGGTAAATTTTCTTTAAAATTCTACCTTTTTAGTATACATTGTGTAGGGTAGTATAGTAAAATTGTAGTTATTCTAATTATTTTTTATTATATTTATCTAATGGAATAGAAATGAGGAAAGTATAATTCTAGAGGTATTCTGCCCTCATCAACGTGGAAAGAGATTCTAAAACCATTTATTTAAAGCCACTTTAAGTATACCCAACAGCTATTCGAACCCTGATTTCTGCTTCATTGGCCATCTAGTCTGTTTCGAGAATGAAGCTAGGATCCAGGATCGATGTTGGAATGAAACATGAGTCTAGGTATTGATAAGTTAATTAAAGTAAAGTTGTAGATTATTAATCCAATAATAATTTAGAAAAGTTGTATACCAAGAATTATTTAAATATCTCTCTATCTGATGATAATATGACTATCATAAAACGTGCACAATATTAAGAAAGCTGTTTTCCCCCAGCGTCAAGTATTTGATGTGGGCACTTTAACATCATCATGTAGTGCTACTATAGAAATGGGCCATCATAGTCAGCACACAGTAGTGCCGTCAGGCTCTTACTCAGATCGCAAACCTGGCATCCATAACATAAATATAGCAGAGGTTTTTTCTCATGAACCTGAGGAATTTGAACTCAACTTTTTATATATGTACGTGTCTGGCTTATCTGTTTGTATGTGAAGTTATCCATAAAAAAAATACTCTCTGAAATAATTTATGCTCACGATTTAAAATTGATTTTAAGAAGTATTAATTCTGAATTCCTCCTTTAGTATCACAAAACTTCCCTATGAAATAGTTACATTCATTCTTGGTGAGAAATGTTAGGTAACACGGGGGGAGGGGGGGGTCTAGGCTAAATTCTACATGGTGTTACAGTGGGAGGGGGCTAAAAAGGTAATAAAAAAGCGTTACTTGTTTTATGGAGGACCCCATAGATAAACACACGCATACTTTTTTCGCACTTTGCATGTCATTCACTTCTTTCGCCTAATGTGGTAAAGATCTCTATAATAGGATTATATACTGAATACAGAAAAATATATCTAAGGCCTACAAAACGTATACATAAAACCCTATTTTATATTAAAATAATGAGTCAATAAACACAAAATTTCACTTACCATCAACGCCAACTTCCTTGGCAACTTCTGCCCACAAAGCTTTTAGAATTTTAGAATTTTTCCTCAATTCATTACTTTTGAAAAACAAAGAAATCGATTTACTAGAACAAGTGGCCTGGTCTGAAGCTACGCACTTCTGAGACTTTAAATGTTCTTTCACTTCATTGTAACTTCCGTGAGCAGCACTAAACTCAGTACGACATTTTTCACAGACGACATCACTACTGTTCACTTGATTTTTAAGTTTTATGAACGGACATTTAACACGTAATTCAGCGTTGAAAACTGTATCTCGAATAAAATTATGAATACCTTGACTTCGAATAACAATTTTAAGTAAATGATAAAAGGAATAATATAGACGTGTGTAGTTTGGAGAGTAGCAAAATAACAAGAAAGGACAAAATTGTATTAATATATTTACAAATTACATCACTAAAAAGGGTTCTCCTTGTGATTTATGACTTAACAAACATGACAAACAAAATAGCATTTGTCAAGGTCACTGAAACTTAAACCAACTTAATTTGAATACAATTTTAAACGTTTTCAAACAAACTAAAATAGTATAATTTTAAAGATCTGAGAATTTAAATTTGTATTTGAGATTTGAAAGAAAATGTATTTTGTTGTTGTTAGAGATTCGAATTCAAAAATGATAGGATTTGACCCAACTATAATGTTGTTGTTTTATTTAGAAATTATACACTCGTGGGCTGTTAACCGTTGATACCTTCTGACTTTAGTAGAGACTGAATCACTCGTAGTCGCACCCAATGTCCAAGGCTGGGATTATTATAACTCAAACACCCAGCCGTGTGGAGAAAGGCTAAGAAATAGTAATTGGGAGTTCACTGAAATGATGCCTTTGAGTCTAATACACCTGCCAATTTTAATGTGGGAGTGTAGAATATTCTAGTTAAGAGCAGTGTTTTTGTAGCAAATCATTTTGGTTTGACCAAAATAAATAAAATATATCTCCAGTAGAAACCTAAGAATTTAGTTTTATTCAGATGATGGTCTCAACAATTAGTGAAATATTAAACTGATCCGCTGATGACTGGGAGTTAGAGTTCCGGTCGGATCTACTGAGGGTGGTTTTATCTAAAAAAATAGTTTCCAACTCCCCTTCCACGTCTGGGTTTGAACCAATGAACATCGGGTCCTGAGGTGAGAACTTTACCCTAGGACCACCGAAGTTAACCTAAATTATAATTAATAGTGTTTTACTGCATCATATTATATATAATATAATATTTAGCACCGTGTCTTACTACCCGTTTGGGTTATACGCTTTAAGTATTAATTACGCTAATGGATTAGGAATTGGGAAGGTTGAATTAGAGGAAGTGAACCCGCATTTGCGTGGAGGGAGAGTGGAAAACCATTTAGGAAAAACCACCCCCAGTTCACCCGACCGAGATTCAAACCTCGATCTCCCCGTCCTCAGCAGTCGAGCTCAACACGACAAGCGCGTTAGCCAACTACGCGACCGAGGTGGGTTGCATCATATTGATTCAAGAGATTAAACTAAAATTGAATTGGTGGTCTCTAGACTCGGTACCGGTCTCTCTTACTAACCAGGCAAGAGAACGGGAGTTGAAATACCAGTTTTCAAGTTTATTTCTAAGGGTTGGAGCACGATAAGGTGTCGGGTGTCTCTTATATAGCTAGCCCCCAATTTATCGACAGCTAAGAAAACTACTACAGTACCATTCACTTTTTCGCAATGACACACCGAGATATCTACTTTGGGGGAGGCGTTAAATCAATACTGTAGCTAGAATGGCATTCTGAGGGCTAGAGGGTAGGGGGCATATCTCCCTGACTAACAAGTGCCTGTAAAATATGTAAATATTAAATTATTTTATGAGATAATTTGTTTTATATTATTTAACCCTTTTTAGTCAAAATTAACCAAGGTGTATTCTAAAAAAAAAGTGTAGACATTTATTTTAAAATCTGTGTATAACTTATAAAAAAAATCTTTTGTTAATATAAATTGAAAATGTTTGTTAATTTGTAACCAGTTGGCTACATCAAGCATTGGTATTTTTTAAAGATAAAAATAATTTAAGAATATCAAACAAAAATAACGTAGCCATATGTTTAAACCGGGCCGGGGCATCGATTTAATATTACAAATGACTTTGGATATAATTTATTGAAGCTTTTATTTGTGTTCTAAGTCATAAACCTTATATTAAAATATAACTTAGCCTATAAATTCAAACATTTGCTGTGCAAATTATTTTAGTTCTACTTCAGATTATTTAAATTTGTACTAAGTATATTTGTGGTTTTGGTAGGATGAGGAGGTTCAAATTTCCCGTTTCCCCCCTGTCCCCCTTTGGGTGAGCCCCTACCTTCTCGTATTAATAAGCCAGATAGTGAGTTACGCAGATGCACAAGTTTACATATTATATCACCTTTACCATACGTTTATTCTATTGTTGATTTGTTTTTGATAGCTTCTAAAAGTGTCACTATATTTAAACTCTAGTATTTATGATGATACGGTTTAGTTTTAACTAAATATATTTTCTTTTAAGAGTATTTTTGATATAAGCCATTTACAGATATTGAATATTGACAAATAATATTTTAGCTAGTTTGAACGCGTAAAAGGATTTATGTTTTTAAGAATCACAAGTATTGTAACTAATGCATATATGTATTTACTAACAACTTAATGTGACTTGACGCTTGAAAAATTGTTTTTGGGGAGAACTTGGTCGTTAAATCAATTGAGAGGCGGAATGGTTTGTATATATTGAGTCAAAACCGGTATTCGTTGAAATAACTTTTGAATAAATGCCACTGCATATATTGCTTAGGAACTATTATTAAATACCTATTGGAAAGTTATATAATACATTTCTGAATGTCTTATTTCTACAAGTATAATTTAAACAAAAATAAAAGTAAACTGGTTTTAGTGTTCAATAAGAATATATTACTGTAGACTGAATGACATATCCAGAAATACGTAGGCTTATAGTTATTTTAGTAAGGAACTAACGAACACTTTTTAAACACTCAAATTATATTATCAACAGACAACTTTTAAACCAACTTAATCCCGAACGGCAAGCCTAATTATTTACAAGCCTAAGAACTTATATATTTATTAAATAAAAGGTTTACATTGAATAATAATAAGATATTTCTTTTACAGCACCACCTGGAATCGAACATAAGTCTCCTATACTTATGCTTGTTATATGTATTTACTCATATTTTACAAAAATAGTACATATTCGTAACGTTGTTCCGTAAAATATTATAAAGGGAAACACAGAAGTATTTATACATGTAAATCATGAATGCAGCATGAGGGATGGGGTTAGGAAGGGACGTCACTCATGCGCCTTTCCCCAAAATATTTTCGCTTTCAAGGAAAGTCCCCTTCAATGTACAATTTATTTGACTTATATGATGTCTAAATATTTTACTTACAAAAGTTTTAATATTTCATAAATGCATGGTATGCCCTTATTTAATAGATCGACCTTGATTAATTAATGTGGACAGTAGCGCTGCAAACGCAAGTTCATCCTGTAAGGTGGTCATATTATTTATTTATGTGTCACTTTAAAAAATACTACAGAAAATTCATATCCCAAACAACGATTTAATCACGTTGTTGCTTCACATATAAATATGTTTTGGATATGATCATATTATTTAAACAAGTTTATATATGTAGTTAATGAATAAAGAAAGAAGGTTTTCATTGAAATCAATGTTTACTTGAATTAAGTGTTAATTATTTAACACAGAATGAATAACACACATGTAAGTAGACCTATACATCTGTTTTCAAATATTGAACACATTATAGAGAAAAGTGTTAAACCTTAATGAGTATGGGATGGATTTAAAAAAATTGTCCAAGCTAAACTTTAATTTTAATTCAATTATTTTGAATTTGAAATTAGGTATTTAACAAGTTAATAATTATCATATTAGGCTCCATTTATATAAAGTGATTAATGAGAACAGAATTATTAATACATTTTTCCTTTTGTATGGAGACTTTGGAATGATTCTGTTATATATAAGACATACAGTAGAATTACACAAAGAATTTCAATATTGATCTAGAGTCTACTATAGGTAATTTATGTTTTTTTGGCACTTAATTTCGCACAGAATTTATTAAAATATTTACATATAATCTGCCGCTATTTCTGACAATACACATTTACATTTAAAGGGAATTCACATTTTTTTGCTTTAACTAATAAAAATCATATCAATCTTGTTTTAGTTTCTTATTTAAAAAAACCCACACATTATTAATTTTAGAAACATCAAATAAATTCAAGTTTTTTTTCATTCGCTCATGTCATTGTCATGTGCTAGAAAGTTTATGTGCTGTGTTTGGAAGTGTCCTGTAAAAAACAAAACAAAAAACAACGGGGGAGCCAATAAGCTCCTATCCGTGACATTGATGGATTGTATCGCGGGTTCGATAGGCTCTAGATGAATTTTTCTTCCAACAATGTGGTGAATCGATATTTTGTACCATAACTATTCAACAGATACATGATAGAATATACAACAAAGATAAATTGCTCTTGGAAATTTGAAAATGGTATTCAAGACGAATATTTTAAAGATACTTAACGTAACTTTTTCTTGACCTACAAACTAAATTAACATAGCCAAAAGAGATGTTTCATTAAATAAAAAGTAATCCGGGTGTGTTTATTATATTTTTTTGAGTGGATAAAATTGAAAAGGAGTTTGGTGTATTACGCATTTTATTTCGACAAATTAACGTTACTTTTCAAATCAGGCAATCGATTGGATTTATATTTTCATGCTCTAAATACAAATCAATAAACCTAATCTACACCCGATTTTGGTTGGAAGAACAGTAGAGAAAATTCAAACGCAATAATTTGTGGTGGACATTGATAACATTTGACGATATTATTTGCGTTTTTTTATAGGTATTGATAATATCTATCAGAAGTGACAGCTGCAGATAGCGTGACTAGTAAAGTGTGTAGGATCTTTTAATAGCTAGACTTTGTTATTTTTTATTTATGTATTTATTTTAGGTAGGCATATTTAACATGCACTTTCTGACCCGACTGATTATATCAGAACACGAGCGAGAGCGAAAGAGCCTATCAATTTTGTCGAAAAAGGTATTTTCACATACATTACAGGGTGCTTTTACATGCCACAATTGACATGAGACTTACGGCATTACTTCCCCACCGAAAGAAGTTGTGCAACTGATTTTAATCACTCAAGAAATATCCATACAACTCCGTTTGGGTTTGATTTCATGAATACGAGTTCCTGAGGTGAGCATTCTACCCTAGTTTTAATTTAAAATTAAATCTGTTTTAAAAAATTAGTCCTACCTTATTTAAATATACTCTGACATCCTTAGCACATTTGGTATCATGGCTCTCTTTTGAGATAGGATACCAGGTTCTATTCCCAGAATGACTGAAAAAAATGTCATTGGTGAGATTGGGGCTTCCCCCTTTCACAGTAATGAATCACTGGGTGTCCTCCTGGTTCTAGAATATTTTTTTTTTCCTTTGCGCTGTGTCTTACTACCTGTTCGGGCTATACGCTTATATACTAACTACGATAAAAAAGAAAGATTATATTTTATAAGGAAGTGTACTCAAATTTACTTGAAGAGAGAATGGTATATTATTTTGGAAAAACCACGCTCAGTACACCCGAACGAGATTTGAACCTCAATTTCTCCGTCATAGGCAAGGTATACTGAGATAATTTTAAATTTTTCCATTCTCTCTCCACGTAATTGCGAATACGCTTCCTCTAAA